>PVLA01006229.1:0-96788 GCA_004027455.1 Hydrochoerus hydrochaeris | reverse complement strand
AATTTTTACCAGAAGACATGCCCCATAAGGTACATTAAAACTAGTTCTTTAAAGAAATGGCAAATGATATACACAAGTAGTAGTGAAGATAGAACAAATGAACAGAATGTGAAAATAACGTTTTTTATTCTTAATGAATCTAATAATCACTCAGCTAATAATAAAAACAATGTAATAGGCGAATATAGCATTTGGAGAAGTGAACTGAGAGACAGCAATCTTAAGAGTAATGGGAGGGAGAAAACGGGTAACAGAGTATTTACACCATCACAAAGCAACGTAGCATTTTCTTAAGTAGACTTATGGTCACTGAAAATGAATACTGTGAACCATAGGGCAACCACTAAAAATGGCTTTAAAAGAAGTGTAAATGTCAAACTAAGAGAAGAGACACCATAACAATGCTCAGTCTGGGAGACAAGATAACAGGTTGGCACCGAGTCTGTTCAACTTAGTAATTTTGTGAGACTGCTCCAAAAAGTGGCAAGAGTGGTAAGTGTGTTTGAAGCAATGGAGAGTATTCTGAGGGTAATCAATACCAATATGTCTTTTATGACAATAAATTTAAAACATGTAAACATTCACCTTATTTTTCAATCACCCCTTACTTAACAAGAATAAATTAAAATATGTGAAGGAAAAACTGAAAGAAATCCGAGGTATGGTGGTATACAGCTGTAATCCTGGCACTTGGGAGGCTGAGGTAGGATGATCACTCCTCATTAAAGACACTCATGAAAGATGACTTAAAAAACTGCTTCAGGAAGTGGCAAGAGTGGGGCTCTCTATCAAGTTTGAGGCCAGTGTGAACTACATAATAAGACTATCTCTTTTTTTTTTTTTTGGTGCTACGGGGATCGAACTCACAACCACGCACTTGCAAGGCAGGCGTTTATGCCACTGAGCTAAATCCCCAGCCCTAATAAGACTATCTCAAAAAAATCAAAAACAGTAAAAGAATTGCCAGGAGAAACTGATACTTCTACTGTTATAGCTGGACTCAAACAATCCTCAGGCATAAAATTAGTAAAGATGTGGCTGGCCTTCAATCAACTAAAAATAAAAATTTTTAGAATTTTCATAGAACAACATCAGAATATTGTATGTTATTCTCAAACTCACATGAACCAGGTACCAAGATTGACCACATTCTGGGCCACAAAACATACCTGAGCAAGCTTTAAAAAACAGAAGTTACACCAAGTATACTCTCAAAGCACAGTGCAATTAAGCAAGAAACCAATTAACAGATAGTTGGAAATCCCAAAATACTTGGAGATGAAACAACCCATTTCTAAATAACATATGGGTCAAAGATTCTCAAGAGAAATTTAAAAATATTGTGAACCAAATGAAAATACTTAATGGTAAAATGTTTAAGGCTTTTTCCTTTTTTTTGGTACCGGGAATGGAACTCGCGACCTCGCACTTGCCACACAGGCACTTATGCCACTGGGCTAAACCCCCAGTGGCTTTTTCCTTCTTAGAATAGGAAGATGCTACTTTTAGTCATTAGATTAGAGGCCTTAGGCTGCACAGTAAGACAAGATAAAGAAAAAATTAGAAAGGAAAAAATAAAAGCCTTTTTTTTACAGGCAATGATACTCCACTAAACACTTCAAAAGAGGCTAACAGTAAATTATTAACTATTACAAAAATATAAAAGTCAATCTTGCTTTTTGAGACAGGGTCTCTATGCAGTTCAGGCTGGCCTTGAGCTCACTTTGTAGCCCAGGCTGGTCTCGGACTCTCAACAATCCACCTACCTCAGCCTCCAAGGGCTGGGATTACAGGCGTGAGCCACCATGCCCGGCTAAAATATGTAGTTTTCAAAACACATCTACAAGAGATGGAAGGAGGAAGAGAAGAGAGTAGAAAAGGACTTAAAAAGAATTAAGGTGAGTCAGATGTGGTGGCACACTCCTGTAATCCCAGTACTTGAGAGACCGATGCAGGAGGATCACTGCAAGTTTGAGACCAGCCTGGGCTACAAAGTGAGCCCAAGGCCAGTTTGAAATACACAGCAAGACCCTGTCTCAAAAAGACAAAAAAAAAAAAAAAAAGGGAGAATTAAAGTGTGCTATGCACAGGTACCAGTCCTCACAATGAATTAGGTATTGAAAACATGCACTGGTAACAATAAAAATTAAAAACAGTTGTAAAAATGTACATGTTTACTGTAACATGCATATGAAAATGGCAAGGTGATCTTAACTGTAAGTATGAAAACATACGCCTATTCTGCATACTGCACCACAAATCAACACATAGCAAATGTCAGAAAATAAGACAATGTAATACCAGCACAAGGATAAACAGACCAGTAAAACATCAGACATCAAATGGAACCCTCACTTTAGAATAGAGAGTGTGTGGGGGTGCTTTCCAAAGAATAACAATGGGTCAAACAGGTGAAAACTTCACAAATCGATACTCTAAAATCAATTCTCAGGAATGCACCATATATCTAAATACAAAGGCAAATCAATAAAGCTTCTAAATATCTACAGAATACTTCTGTAACTTTAGAACAGGCAAAGGTTCTCAAATAGACAAAAACCACTAACTGTAAAGAAAAAGTGATCTAATGAATTGTATTTGGCGGGGAGGGGGGGTACCGGGGATTGAACTCACGACCTTGTGCTTGCAAGGCAGCCGCTTATGCCACTGAGCTAAAACCTCAGCCCCATGAATTGTAATAAAAATTAAGCACTTCTGTTCATCAAAAGATCTTACACATTAAAAAGACAAAAGAATAAGAGAAAATATTTGTAAAATATCACTACAAAGGGCTCACTCATTTCCAGAAAATGTAAAGAATTTCAAAAAAGAACATCTCATCAAGTTTAAAACAAAAAAAGGAAACATAAGAGAAAACCTTGCCAAAGATGTGAACAGGCAGGCCAGGGATGTAGCTCAGTGGCACAAGCGCCTGCCTGGCAAGCACAAGGTCCTGAATTTGATTCCTGGTACTGCCGCCCAAAAAAGATGCGAATAGGCAACCCACAGAAGTGAGGTCTAATGGCCAATAAACCTCTAAAAAGGTGATCAACCTCATTAAGCCATTGAAAGAATACCTAAAATGTACCAATAAACTTAATTAATTTAAAAAAGAACACATACTATAACCCTAATAATATGCTAGTACACACCTGTGAAAAAGACTGAACTTAAAAACAACACCATTAGCTAGAACATAGAGCTCACATATATTGCTGGTATAAGTACAATCACTTGGGAAATTCTTCATGGGTAATAGCTGTGGACAGCTAAAATACAGTAATAGGTATGGATATCCTATAATCCAGCAATTCTAACTCTAAGTACCTCCCCCAACTATGTACAAAAGATGTGAAAAAGAATGTTCATGTCAATGTTGTTTATTAACAGTCCAAGATTAGAAACATTCCAAATTACTTCCTAAAAGTAGAATGTATTAACTGTGATCCATTAATAAAACAGAATACTATGCTACAATGAAAGTGAATGAAATGCAGTTTTGCCAACTTCATGGACAAATCTAGTACTATGGAGCAAAGGAATGTACTTGCTTAAAAGCAGTGGTACAATACTATTTAAAATTTAATGGAAAATAACTTCCAATTCAGAATTCTTTACCTAAACTAAATATACAAATGTCAGAATAAAAGACATTTTCATACATGTCAGGTGTTATGCTTTGTGTCTAGTTGTCCCCTCAAACCCTCATGCTGTTATGAGGGACGGGCTTTTCAGAGGTGGTTGAACTGAGTGTGCAATGCTGGGATTAAGGGTGGGTGATTGCTGGACCACTGATAGAATTGATGTCACCCTTATTCCAGCAGCCTGGATAAAATAAAAGGGGCAGAAAGAGGCAAAGAGCTCTCTCTAACTCCCTCCCCACCCTAGTTGCTTTTGCTATCTTCTACCACCATGAATGGTTGCCCCACTGCAATGTGTTACCCTGCCTTGGGGTCAGTCAATTATGGACTGAAACCTCTATAAAATGTGAGCTAAATAAATACTTACTCCTTTGACTTTAACTTTTAATGTTTTGTCTCAGTAGTGAGAAAAAACTAAGACATCAGGTTTTTACAAAATTATCTACCATATACTCTTTCTTGAGAAGCAACTAGAGAACATGCTCCAAGAAAAAAAAAAAAAAGACACCCGATTTAGGAAACAGTGTCTAAAGCATGAAAAAACAAAATATGTTGGATTTAAAGTTGCAAGAATTAGGGCTGGGGATTTAGCTCAGTGGTGTAAACACCTGCCTGGCAAGAGCAAGGTCATGAGTTCAATTCCCAGTACCAAAAAAAAAAGTTGCAAGAACTGCCAGGTTAAAAAAAAAAAAAATTGCTGGACATAGTGGCACACACCTATAATTCCAACACTCAGGAGGCAGAGACAGAAAGACTGCCTTGAGTTTGAAGCCAGCCTGGACTACACAGCAAAATCAAAAATGGAAGAAAGAAAAAAATGAAAGAAGGAAAGATTGTTTCAAGAATTTACATATATAGCAGTCTTAGAATGCTAGTAAGAATGAATGAAGGTCTTTAAAAAAAATTATAAAATTTGTGAATTCTGTAATTCAAATTTTAAACTACTGTGCCAATGATACATGGCAGGGGCTGGGGGTGCAACTTAGCAGCACAGTGCCTGCCTGGCAAGTGTAAGATCCTGAGTTCAATCCCCAGGACCCCCCTCAAAAAAGATGGCAGATTCAAAAGGCTGTGGTATATGTGTGTGTAAGAGTCTGGGGAAAGAGAAAAAATGGGAAGAAAGAGGAAAGAAAAGAACTGTGGAAAGGAGCTGACAACTACCAGGGAATTTTCTTTAACTGTGCCAGTGATCACATGACCATATGCATTTGTCAAGACTCATACCACTGCATACTGAAAGGATATTTGAACTAGACATGTGGCTTAGAGGTAGACACCATCTTACCATACATAAAGCTCTTGGTTCAATCCTTGGCACCAAAAAAACACCACCCCTAAATCCTAAATTTTACTACCTTATTATAGTTTGGAAATGATGTGTCCACCAAGGCTCATATATTGAGAGCAACAGAACTGATGGACTTTGGGAAGTGATCGAATCATGAGGGCTCTAACTTCACCAAGAGGATTAATCCACTGATGAGTTAATAGCTCAATGGATTGCTCAGGAGGTAGAGCCGAATAGTATGAAGTGGGTCACTGAGAGTATGGCTTTGAAGGGCTTGTTTTGTTCCTGGCCCATTTCTCCCTATTTGTTTTGAGACAGAGGTGTGCAATTCAGTCTATCATCTTTCACTGGCCTTAAATTCACTACATAGCCCAGGGTGGCCTCAAACTCACAGCAATCCTCCTGCCTCAGCCCCCTGAGCGCTGAGAGTATAGGTGTGCACCACACCCAGCCCCTTCCTGTTTCAGTTTCTCTGCTGCCAGGAGATGAGCAGCTCTCCTCCACCACACCCTTCCGCCTCCTCAGGACAGGGACACAGCAGTGAACAGCCACCATGGACTAAACCTCTGAAACTGCAACAAATTCATCTTTTCTCCTGGAATTGTTATTCTCAGGTATTTAGTCACAGTGATGCAAAACTAACACAGGTGTGTAAATCTACCTTAAAAGGGGTGATGTTAGTCCACGCACTGTTCCATCTTATGCTGCAGCATACTTCCTAATAAAGCCTTTCAGATGGCACAAATAGAAGGAACAAAAAGATTGTTTTTAAAAGCTAAAACAAAAAAATTACACAAAATCAATATAATTCTGTACACAGTAATTTTATCATCAGCATAATGTAAATACTTAATACCAATAACCAAAGCTGTAACATAGCTACACTGATAGAATGGTGGAGACATGAGGTAGCATAATGTGTTGTGAATTGAATTCTAACATTTTACAAAAAGGAGAAACAGATAACAAACAGAAAAGTCAGTAAATCTAACCCTGATATTAGAAATACTGGCTCTCTGACTTCCTGGGTTCTTCTCAGAGATGCACACCAAGGGCATAGGGCATAGTTTTTTTATTACAAGGCTCATGAAACTCAAGAGATAAGGCTGGGTGTTGTAGTGCATGCCTATAATCCCAGCACTCAGGAGGCTGAGGCAGGAGGATCACTGTTCAGTGCCAGCCTAGGCTACACAGTGAGTTCAAAAATGGACTGAATTACACAGTGAGACCATATCTCAAAAAACAAAAACAAAACAAATAAACAAACAAAACTCAGAGATCAGATCACAGCCCAATATTCAACTTCACAAGGAATCTGTTACTATTTCTACATTGTTTTATAAAGCACTTACTCTCATTTAAAAATAATCATTTGGATTCTGCTTTCCTTGTGAACAGCTGAACACGGTAATGAAAGCAGTGTCATCTAGTTATCTTCATAGCTGAATTACTGGCAGGGCTTTGCTCTTGGAGTACTTGTGGTTTGACAGTTTATAGCAGTGATAATCTCTTACATCAAATAAGCTATCAACCTGTTTAGCCACTGTGACATTTTTAGACATTTAGTTTTCATTGATTTATTTTGTCTTTACTGCTTTCTTTAAATAATTAAAGGCTAAATTTCCCATAAAGAAAATGTATATCTTTCTTATTTAGTCTCAAGTGTAAGATATCTAGTGCCTCAAAATATCAAACTAAGTACAAGTCTTAAAGGATTACTCATGATTAAATGTTTGGTAATTCCAACAACAAATGTTAACCACTGAATAGTCATGCCCATTTTAATGGTGCTTATATTGTCTTGACAAATGAGAGTGAATTTTTGGGCTTAATACAAAGATTTCCTGGGGAAATTAATAGATTTTACATGAGACTTTATCCTATACAGGAGTTTTTCAGTATCAAATTATCCTTGGCAGGAAAGAGAAAATTTATTTGACTTAAATATCTGGGTTGTGCAAATATCAATGCTCAAAATAAGGCTAAAGAAAGAATGTCTATTAAAATTTAAAAAGTGGGGCTGTAGGTATAGCTCAATGGGCAAGTGTTTGCCTAGCATGTGCCCCAGAGCATGACACCTAGGTGAATTTAGATACTCTGCTAATCATCAAGGACACAATGGTTTGCATTTGGGAAACAAAAAGGCAATTTCATAAGCCAGCCTCTCACCAGACTACCTAAGTGAAGGGTACCTGAGGATGACCCGCAGTGCCTAGGGTTTACCCACTCTAGTGGCAGTGAACCTACAGACTGTTTGTATCACTGAAAGCTCTAAAGGTTCACCATCACTGATCCAGTCTATCTTTTCCCTCAACTCCCACTGACTATTCAGGGCCTTGAATAATCACAGTATGGAATCCAGATTCGATTCTAACTGCAACGGGATGTGGTTAGAGAGTTTTAATAAAGCATGGGATTTATAAGACCTGATTTGCTCTAAGGATCAGATGTGCTGATGAAAAAGAAAAAATTCAGTAAACTCTAACCCATAAAGCGTGGTGCCATCATATTTTATTACCTTGATACAAAGCAGAATGAAAGGGCAGGAAGGCAAACTAAAATCCAAGTAGGATGGGCCCGTTCTAAATCAGGTGGGCCCTAGTCTGCTCCCCAGCTTCCCTTATGTCCTATTTAGACAGTCAGGGAAGATGAGATTTGATGGAAAAGGAATTAAGATTTTGGTCTTCAACATTTTTAAATTTAGATTGTCCATTAGGTGTCTAGATGGAAATGTTCAACAGGTAGTTGGGTATACATTATCATCCAGAGCTAAAGGGAGGAATCAGGAATGGAAATACAGACTTAGGATCCACCAGAATAGCACAGGGTACTTACTAGTAACAACCCAAGCTAACCTTTATAGCATAGTTACTGTATTTTAGTCACCATTTGAAGTGTTTTACATGCATAAACCCACTTGGCCTTTTCATCACAACTTTAGGAGGTTACCCACATTGAACAAATGAAGAACCTGAGGCATATGGAAACTAAGTAACTTGCCTAAAGACACAAAACAAGTATATATCAGATTTAGCTTTTAAACTTTAGGCAGTCTGACTCTGGAACTCGTTTTAAAACCATGGGACTGCTAAGAGTGAGTTGACACACAGGATTGAAGATTTGGCATTTCATTTCATTTTCATGAGTTCTTAGTATCAAGTGCCTGGCAAGGTTTCAGCCTCTGCAGATACATATGTGCTGCACTGGCTAAACTTTTTAAACATATGATTCTTTTAAAACCTTCTATTATAACGCTTTTTGGAGGAGGAGTTGAGACAGGGTCTTATTATGTAGTTTAGGCTGGCCTTGAGCTCACCATGTAGCCCAGGCTGGCCTCAACCTCATGGCAATCCTCCTGCCTCAGTCTCCCAAATGCTGGGAATACAGGTATATGCTGCCACACTTGGCTTTTACCACCATTTTAGAAATAAGGAGACAGGCTCAAAGAGATTAACTCAACCTAGGTCATTCAGCTTGTAAAGGACAGAACTAGAATTCAATTCAGATCCATCTTAGTTCAGAACTGATCTTCTCCAAGGAAATTCCATCACATACATTCTAAACCCTGAGGACATTTTTCTAAGCGAAATAAACTAATTGCTAAAGACAAATATTCTATGACTCCACTCATATGACGCTATTATCTAAAGCAAACTCACAGAAACAAAAAGCAGAAGATTGGTTTCCAAGGGCTGAGGGTAGGAAAAATGAGTTGTTCAGTGGTTACATAGTTTCAGATTGGCAATATGAAAAAGTTCTGGAGATCTGGCACCAACAACATAAACATACTTTACACTATTGAACTGTAAATGGTCATGATGAAACACTTTGTTATATATATTTTACCAGAATTTCAATATTTTTTTTTAAAAAAATCTAGTTTTGGGAGAGGGAAAAGGGACACAAAAAGAATTAACATGTTACATACGTGTGCCAACTCCTCACGCTGAATGTAATCATCATGTACCATAAAACATAGTAATGTTAAAATAAAAAGTTTTCCTACATGTCATATAACAGACATGTTTAGTGTGTAATGGAAAGATTGGTGAGCAAATAATTTATTCCATTGCATATAAAAGGGGTGAGGAAGGGGGTGGCAAGAACAGACTGAAGAGAGTTAGAAAGAAAGCATGAAAGATGATCTCCCTTTATCCTCACTATATCTCTGGGCAAGGGTCTTTATCACAATCTCTGAAATATTGTTCCCACACTCTTATACATCCATCAGTTACCATTTTAACTAGCCTATACCAGCCTCACATATTCCAGCAGTATTCTAATCTGGTGAGCTCCTGTACTTTCCTCCCATCTTAAATCTTTCTGCACTGGAAACAAATTATATTTTTTTAATTGCCTCATTTTTCATGCCAAAACACTTCTTTTTGAGGCAGGATCTCACTGTGTAGTCCAGGCTGGCCTCAAACTCATGGCCTCCTGAGTGCCAGAGTAACAGGTGTGCACTACCACAGCTGGCCAAAAAACTTCTACTTTTTGTTCTTAGAACATACATTATCTGGATCAGCATTTAGAATCATATGACCTAACCTTTCTGACCCTCAGTTTCCTCATTTAAGAGAGAATTAAAGATAATGTATTATTATTTTGCATGATGCTTGATCTAAATGGGCTAGGGATGTAGCTCAGTGGTAAAGTGTTTACTGAGTATGTGTGAGTCCTGGTTCAATTCCCAGCACCAGAAACACAATGACAAAATACATGCTCACTTAAGAAAGGTTAGTTAGTCCCCTTTCTGCCTGTCCCCACATCCCCAGCTTGCTAAGATGTTCTAGCTTAGAGGACAAAGCAAGTATTTCCAGGATCTTTTTTAGGTAGATAGAGAGGAATTCATGAGAAAAAAAAAGGTCACTCGTTTATGGTTGTCTGTATCCAGGAAAATAAGATTTCATCTGCACCTTCCACATATAAAGACCACCTGGCCTTTATCCCCTCTCCCTTTTTCTTTTCTTTTCGAGTCAAGATCTCATCATTTAGCTCCTTGAACCTGCTATGTGGCACAAGTTAGTTTGGAGCTTAAAATTCTCTTGCCTCAGCCTCTCAAATGCTGGGATTACAGACATGGTCCTCCTGGCCTGGCTTAGTCGACTTTCAAATGGTTCAAAACCAAATTGAGGGGTCTGGGGATTTAGATCAGTGGCATAAGTGCCTGCCTTGCAAGTGCGAAGCTGTGAGTTCGATCCCCGGTACGGATAAAAAAAAAAAAAAACTAAATTGAAATATATAACGGTATACTGTGAAAAAAATCTCACTCTCATTCTTTCCTCCTTACACCCAATTTTAAGCCCTCTCCCACTGACCACTTTATTAAGTTTCTTGTTGATCCCTCAAAACTTTATATAAAAGCTTTCTTTAAATTGAACTACTGTTGTACAGGTGTATTTGCAGATATATTCTGGGCCCATTGGGGTTGAGAAGAGAGTGAGAATACCATGTCTTATCCATCCTATTTACCCTAAAGTAGTGCCCCTCACTCGTCCAAAAAATAGTAACCACACATTGGATACCTATGACAAGCTAGAAACTAAGTATAACATTACCTGATTACCCTTCTACTATTACTATGTAGCAGAAATGCACTGACAGTTAAACCAATTGTCTCCTTTGGTCTTCACAACAACGTCAAAAGGCAGGGTCTAACTCTCATCCTCATCCTACAAATGAGGAAACTGAGGCACAGCAACGTGCCCAAACAAGAGAGAGAGAGAAAGAGCAGAGCTTTGGGCCCAGGCCTGACTTGAGTCCTCGCTCTGAACCTCGACGCTCTACACAAGCGAAACTGAGTTCGTATCCACGGAAGATCAGTCTAATGTGGAAGACAGGCGAGAAGGGCAGACAACAAAGAACGTAATTACAGACGAAGAAAGTATTAAGAACCAAAGGAATTTGGGGCTTTGACAGAGTACAAAGGGGACCTACTTTAGAAAGGGGTAAGGAGAAATGTCAAGGTAAGGCCTCTCTGAGCAAATGACATTTATGATACTCCTGGGAACCGTTCTGGGGCTACAGTGAAGACCCTCTCTCAATCCACAGGGGAGAAACTCAAGACTGGTAAATTCAGCAAAATCGCTAAGGTCCCTTCTGACGTGCAGACGTGGCGCAGGGTAAGGAGGATCCGAAAACTGGGCCCAGGGTTCGTACACGCCAGCAGTGCCCACAGCAGCCCTGCCCTGCTCGGCCTGACCCGGGGACTCTAGCCGGCCGGTGCCCCCCGCCCCGCAGCGACTGACAGCATCCGGGCAGTCCACAGCGAGGCCCCGCGGCCGGCCACGAAGGGTCTGGCCCGCCCCGCGGCGGCCTGGAAAGGCCTCTACCCCGGCCCCCAGCCAGCTCCCGCCTGGTCCGCCCCGCCCCGCCCCTCGGGCCGGCCTCGTACCTGCACTGCACGGATCAGGCCCCGACCGGTAAGCTGGCCCTGCCGCAGCTGCAACAGAATGTTCCCCGGCCGCGGCCGGCCGCCCCATCCGCCCCATGCTGCCACTGTTGCTGCCGATCGTCTCCCTCTGCAGACCCCAACCCCAGCAGCCGCCGGCGCCGCCGCCATGTCTCCTCCTCCGACAAACAGGAAGCAAACGGCCCCGGGGCCGCGTAGATTTCTACGGGGAGGTGGAGGGCTTCCCACAGCGCCCCCAGTGGGTTGATAGCAAAGGCGCAAGCCGCGTGGCAAGGACGTGCGCGCCCGGGGCCTGCTGGGAAATGTAGTCTTGCTCTGCCGAGCGGAGGTAGCAGAAACGTAAGCTGTTTGCTGACCCGCCTGTTTTTCTCGCCACTGGGACCTGTATTTCTGCGAGATTCGTCTGAATCAAAGACTATTCCTTGAGTGTGCAACCTGACATTTCTCGTCTGCTTGGGGAGGCTGCAGCCAACTAGCCAGTAAATGAGCCCAGGCTCCAGGCCAGGAGTTAGGCCTTGGAGTCTGATTCCTGCCTGCTTCTCTCTGCTTTGAACTTGCTATGCATCTTAACCATGTCACCGTCCTCTTCCCCCGTACCCCAGTTTCCTCATTACTCTATTCTATTGCTAGTTTCTGGGAGCCAGAATTAGCCAATCAATGTTCTTAAAAGACCGTCTGTGCACCTGTACCAAACAGATTGCTGGGATGGGGAAATGCAGTAGTGAGTGTAATGACTGAGAACACTGTTATGGAATGCAGGTTACATGTGCAGATGTAACATAATCCATGCACAAATAAATACTCAATGCCAAACTGGATAAGGCAAGTGACAGTGGCAAAGACCAGTAACCAGCAGTGCTGATAGATGGCATCCAGCATTAACTGGTGTCAACCAGTGGCATCAGTGCCACTAGCAGAGCAGCACTTTGATGATTCATGATTTCTATGTGAATTGAGCAAAAGAACCCTCAACTGCCTGTCTACAATTACTCCAGGATCATATGCATATAAGAACACGAGATTAGTTACCATCTTCATGTCCCATTTCAAAGGTGGGTGTCTTAGTTACTTTTCTTGCTACTGAGACAAAATACCCAACACCCAAAGTTAAAGGAGGAAAGGTTTATTTAGCTCACAGTTTATAGAGGTTTCACTCCATAATCAACTGGCTCCAAGGTAGGATGGCATAGTAGAAGAGCAGTAGTTCATGGAAGGCTGGGCATGGTGGCACAGACCTATAATCCCAGCACTCAGAAGGCTGAGGCAGGAGAATTGCTGCAAGTTCAAGGCCAGCCTGGGCTACACAATGAGTTAAAGCCCAGCCTAAACAATATAGCAAGACCCTGTCTCAAAAAGGCGGGGAGATGGGGAACCTTAGCGCAACAACACAAGCACTTGACTGGTAAGCATGAGGTTGTAAATTCAATCCCTGGTACAAAAAAAAAAAAAAAAAAGCCAATTCATAGCAGTGGAAGACAAGAAAGGAACAAGCCAGAGATAAGACTTTTCTATCCCTTATATTGTATGCAGGGTACCTGCCCAAGGGCAGGAGTAGCACTCATACCCTTAATCCTACCACTGGAGCATGAATCAATCACAAACTCTAGATTCAGTTGCCTCAAAAATCCCACCCCCCATAACTGAATGAGACTTTGTGGGGACATCCAGACATAAGCCACAACATTGGGCTTTCCATTCACCTCCACCAGATTGTTGCTAAAATGAATATTAGACATGTTAAAAAACATAAAAATGTCAAAATGTAGTTCTGAAACTGGATTGTAATGATGATAATATGTCTCCATGAATTTATCAAAAATTACTGGGTTATACACCCAAAATGAAAAAAAAATTTAAATGGGGGAATTTTAAGATATAAATTATTTTAATGAAGCTGTTAAAAATCCAAGCATAAAAAGTAGAAGTGAATATAGAATAATACTTTTATGATTTTGGTGTGGTAAAAGTCTTCTTAGGTATAAAATAGAGCCAGACATGATGGCACACACCTATAATCCCAGCACTCAGAAGGCTGAGGTAGGCCAGTCTGGGGTACATAATGAATTTAAAATGAGCTTGCACTACATAGAAATATCCTGTCTCTGAACAGCCAAGCAAACAAAAATTATAAAACTGAGAGCCATGAATAGAAGATTAACAAAATTTTCCTCAACAGGATAATCTTCAAGTTACAACCAACTTCATATATGAACAACAGTACAGGATAAAGCCAGGTGTATGGTACACACCTGTAATCCCAGAACTCAGGAGGCTGAGGCAGGAGGATCATCTCGAGTTCAAGGCCAGCCTGGGCTATATAATGAGTTCAAGCCCAGCCTAAATTCTGTAGTGAAACCCTGTCTCAAAACACCAAAACTAAAACCACAACCAAAACAAACACAGTATAAACAACAAAAGACCCACGGTGTTCTATAAAAGTGTTAATGTCCAGAATTTATGAAGAATTTATTGTCTTCCTTGCCTGAAGTTCTCAACCCCAAGAAGGTCTGTGAATGGCTTGCTTTCTCCCTGCTCAAAGACAGTTCTTCCCTGATCATGTATATAAAAGCAGCATTTCTGATACTCTTCATCTTATTACCTGCTTTACAAAATAGTGCTTATCTCCATTTGACTAAACTAGATCACTCTCTTCACCCTGCCCACTGGCTACAGCATAATTTTGATTTATTTTAATCTTTCCTGCATCCAATACCCACCACAGGACCTGCCACATAATGAATATAAAAGTATTTATTGATGGCACCCAGAATGGTGGCACACACCTATAATCCCTTGGGAGGCTGAGGCAGGAAGATCATTGCAAGTTTGAGAGCAGCCTGGGCTACAAAGTGAGCCCAAGGCCAGCCTGAACTGTATAGTGAGACCCTGTCTCAAAAAGACAAAAAAAAAGAGTATTTATTGGTGGGATCAATGAAATAATGAAGACTTGCATACAGAATTATAGAGAAAAACCAAATGACATGATAGAAAAATAAGTTGATAGGAAACAGGGAAGTGACAGAGGAAAAATGGCCAATAAATATATAAAAAAGATAACTCTCCTCAATTTTGCCAATAGTAGAATGCTGATAGTGAAGACATAAATTGCTGTACCTTTCCAGAAAACAAAATTTTTGCAATATAAATTAAGTCATAAAGAAGTCCTAACTCTTTGACTTAATGATTACACCTTTAACTACTTCTACTCAATGTGACACTGGAAATCTTAGCTAGAGCACTTCATAAAGAAAAATAAATAAAAGAACTGGGAAAAAGGAAGTAAAAGTATCTCTATTTTCTGATGTCACTTTATATGTAGAAATCTCTAAAGATTACACACAGACACACACACACACACAGAGTTAAAACCAATAAATAACTTTAACAAAGTTTCTGGATACAAATCAACACAAAAAATCAGAGAAAATAAACCCATTTACAACAGAATCAAAAAGAATAAAAGTGAAGCTGGGTGTGGTGGCATATGCCTATAATCCCAGTACTCAGGAGGCTGAGGCAGGAGAATTGTAAGTTCAAGACCAGCCTGGGCTACAAAGTGAGCTCAAGGCCAGCCTGAACTTCATAGTGAGACCCTGTCTCAAAAAGATATATAACTAAATAAATAAAAATAAAGAGGAAAGACTTGTACTTTGAAAATACAAGAATTACTGAAAAAAATTAAAAATACAAATAACTTGAAAGGCATTCTATGCTCATGGATTAGAAGATCTAATGTTTAAATAAAAAGTCCATTAACCCAAAACAACCTATAGATTTGATGAAATCCCTATCAAAATTCCAATGGCATTTTTTGTAGAAATTTTTTAAAAACCTAAAGTTCAAGTGAAATCTCAAAGGCCCTCAAATGGGCAAAATAATCTTGAAAAAGAAAAACCAAAGTCAGAGACTTCACCTTTTCCAATTTGAAAAAAAAAAAATTGGTGGAGGGATGTTGAGATATATCTTGAGCTAGGGGATTAGGGAACGGGAAAGCTGGCTGGGGAAGTAGGCATGACCTGTGAATTAAAAGATTCTGACAAAAGCACAGAATAATTCCCAAAGCTCTGCATGGAGAATTCTCCCAAGAACTCAAGCAGATTTTCTCCAGGACGGCCTAGATCGGAAGTCAGCCTGAGGTGAGGGATCACAGCACTGCCTCTCAGGACCCCAGTGGAGAAATTCTCACAAGTTTCTTCAAGACTTGGACTTCATAAAAGAGAGGCAGCCACAAAGAGCAGTGCTATTTTAACTTTTCACAATAGCCCACACTGGTGTGAGGATATTTTATCTTTGCTTTTATCCTCTTTTTCTGTTTATTATTCTGTTCACTCTATAGAGCCAGTTTCTTCCCCACTCACTTTTCCTGTCTTGAATAAACCTTGCCACTGCTTTTTTTCTCATTTCACTCAATTGTTTGTTTGAGATAAGAACCTGGATTTTTTTTTTTTTTTTTTTTTGGTGCCGGAGATCGAATTCATGACTATGCACTTGCAAGGCAATCGTTTATGCCACTGAGCTAAATCCCTAGCCCCAGAACCTGGAATCTTTAAAAAACAAATAAACAAACAAAAAGAGAAACTGGAATCTAACTCAGAAGGAGAGGCAAGCAACCCGAACCTGGTAATGTTTAGTTGGCAAGCCACTTTTAGAAGCAGGCTACCAGATAAAGTCTCGCTATGTAATTCAGGCTGGCCTCAAACTCACAGCAATCCTCTTGCCTTAGCCTCCTGAGTGCTGGGATTACTTCTGTGGGCCATCATGTATGGCAAAAATATATTACAACTATTGTGGCCTGCCTTACAAGAGCCCACCCTGGTTCCTCCAGGGTGTGCTTTTACCTTGTTTTTTCCTCTTTTATTCAGACTAAGCTGGCTCTACAGAGCCAGTTTCTCCCAGTCTTTACTTTTACTTTTTCAAATAAACTTGCATACTATTTTTAAAAAGTACATTACAAAACTACTGTAATCAAGGAGAAACAAGAAGCCAACCCCCTTCTGTGAGCCAGCCAGCATGGATTGGGAAACAAGAAGAACTGAGCTTTCCCCAGCTCCCAACCCTTACTCCCCATAAGCAACTGGCTGATTCGGAGGAACACAGGCTGAGATGATAGCTACTGAAGAAAAAAACTAACTTAACACTTGTATTGTTTGATTGATTTTGTAGGCCTAAAGCTTATAGTCTGAGCATCTATTTAGAGGATAACAATATGCAATATTGCAACTGTGGGGGATTTCCTTGTTTTTGAAATCCAGTATTATTCTCACTGTTTTGTTTGGTTCCATTTTATTGTTTTGTTTTATTCCCTTTAAAGTAAAAAAAAGCTACTGTAGGGCCAGGGGTTTAGCTCAGTGGCATAAGCGCCTGCCTGGCAAGCGCAAGGTCATGAGTTCGATCCCCAGTACTGCAAAAAAAAAAAAAAAAAAAGCTACTATAATCAAAACACTGGCACTAATATAAGAAAACAAAACAAAACAAACCAAAAAAAAGGCATGGGCCAATGGAATTGAATAGAGGGCACAGAAATAAATTCTTACTCATGGTTTTCAACAAGGATTCCAGGGCTACAGTGTTCCACATGTGTTCAACTAATAATGTCAGTAAAACTGAATATCCACATGCAATGACCCTTACCTTACACCACACACAAAAATTAACTCAACATGAATTAAAGATCTAAACAGAAGACCTAAAGCCATAAAACTTTTAGATGAAAACAAACAGGAAAATTTTCATGCCATTGGACTGGAAAATTACCTCTAGGATATGATACAGAAACACAGGCAACAAAAGCTAAAATAGGCAAATGAGATTACATGAGTCTGTACATCAAAGGATATAATCAGCAGAATAGGAAGCAATGTGTGGAATGTAAGAAAGTATTGCAAATCATATACCTGATAAGAAGTTACTATCCAGAGCTCCTACTATAAAGGGTTTCTAGAACTTAACAGTTACAATGGATGAAAGACTTAACTAGTCATTTTTCAAAGAAAGTACACAATAGCCAACAAGCATATGAAAAGTGGCTCAACTTCACTAATCATTAAAGAAATGCAAATCAGCAAACCAAAACCCCAGTGAGCCACTATAGAAAACAGTATTAAGCCCCTTTAAAAAATTAAAAGTAGAGCCAGCTGTGGTGGTGCATGCCTGTAATCCCAGCACTTGGGAGACTGAGGCTGGAGGATCACTGTGCGTTCAAGGCAAGCCTTGATTATATAGTAAGACTCTAACTCAAAAACAAACAACAACAACAAAACCAAAGGTGTGGGGAGAAAAGAGGCTATGTAGCTACCCAGAGCATGGTGCTAGCATTGGCTTTGCTCAGGTGTGACTGTCTTGAGTGCATCACATCATAGTGGGAAGGCAATAGCAAGAAGACAGGGCCGGGGATTTAGCTCAGTGACTTAAGTGCCTGCCTGACAAGCACAAGATCATGAGTTCAATCCCCGGTACAAAAAAAAAAAAAAAAAGACAAGACAGTGGGGAGATGGCAATGGCTATATGGCAAAGAGAGTGAAAGCATGAAAGTAGAAAACCTGATAGTGCCAGGCACAGGATTTTACAATAACCCTCCCCAAGCACTTCCATGGGGTTTCATGAGAGCTTCTTCCATGGGCAGAGCCTCCAGTTGACCTGCAATGTCCCATAGGCTCCCCCTCTTAAAAGTTCCACACCGTGCCCTAGACTTACCACTCTGGGAACCAAACTTCCAACACAGAGAACTTTGGAGGACACACTAAATCCATATCCAAATATAATATATACCTGAAAGAACTGAAAATGGGATCTTGAAGAGTATCTGAAAACCTATGTTAATAGCAGAATTATTCACAATGGACAAGAGACAGGCACAGCCTAGCTGTCTTTTGACATATGAGGGGATAAGCATACAACTGAATAGCATCCAGCCTTGCAAAGGAAGGAAAACCTTACACACGCAACAACACAGATGATCCCTAGGATGTTATGCAAAGTGAAATAAACCAGTCACAAATACTACTAGGTTCCATTTATATAAGGTCTCTAGGATAATCACAATTTATACACAGGCAGAAGAAGAGTGGTTGCCAGATGATGAGATTGGAGGGGAAGATGGGGAGTTGTTCAATAGGTACAGAGATTCTGTTTTACAAGTTGAAAACATTTTAAAGAGCTATTGAGTAAGCGTGCACACACACACACGCACACACACACAGATCTATTGCAAAAGTAAAGCAAATTGTAAAGAACTAGGTTTAACTATCATCCCATTAACTAATCCCAATTAATGCATAGTTAGGCATTCCTACTGCATGTTTTTATATGCAGAGAATTATCTGGAAGTAAAGTCACCAAAAAGTCACCTGTGGTTATCACAATATAGATAGAGTTCAGGTGACATTTACTTTATTAATGTTTTTGTAAATTTTTGCCCAGGCCGTGTATTATTTTTACACTCAAGGAAAATGTCTTTTAAAATTTGCAATTAATTTTTAAAAAGAAAGGCATTTCCAGGGCTACAAAGCTGGGACAGCAGCCAGTAATCCACAGCCCCAGGGTTCAGCCCAGAGCTCTTCCTGAAACATATGGTGGTGTATAATCTCATTCTTGTCACAATGCAGAGACAGGATCCTGACAGATTTCACAGTTCAAATGACCCTGCAGGTTTCCCTTGGCCCTCATTATGCTAGGCACAAGTCTTCCAACCTCAGCTTTGACCCAACTGCAAATGTCACTTTTCATTCCTATTTCTCACTTTTCTTAGTCCAGCCTGGCCCAGCCATTTTACAAAGCTAGGCATTCACTGAGTCAGAAATCATTATCTCAGATTCAGTCCGTAAGGTCATGATGTAACTAGAAAGCAAGGAAACAGCTTCTCAGAACCCTCTGGGTAAAGGCATTCTCCACTTTCATTTATAGCCCGCTAGATTTTTTCATAAAACAAAATGAGTTTCTCTGACCACCAGAGGGCACAGTACCCTTCCCACAAGAGGCCTGCGGATGTCCATTTGGGTCAGCCCTAGAAAAAAAACGAAGCTTCCAAACTGGCTAAATAGCAATCCCAAAGGGTTTAACCAAATATGATGATGCTATTCAGAGAATATTACAGCTTGTAAATGAAATGTCAAATTCATTTCAGTTGGGCAGACAGATTTTCTGGGGCAATTTCTTGAATCATGTTTTTTTAATAATAGAGAAGTCATTTTAATCAAAGCAACTTGCACAGTTATATTCAGGCCATAGTCACAGCTGTCCCATGTACCCACACATCATCCAGTGGTGTCAATTTGAGTGCTGTTTTCTTTTTGTTTTTTGGGGTTTTTTTGCATTACATTTCTAATGTTTGCCTTCTCAATAGTTTGTTATTTAAATGTTTTTTGAATATCATTTTATGTACCAGGTACTGTTAAAGGTGCTAGATCAAAAAGCCCTGATCCCATGGGGTTTATACTTTAGTGTAAGTCCCTTCTTTTATTGAGCTCTTACAATTGGCCAAGCACTCTATCTGTACTATCTTATTTTTCCCTCAGCTTTTTGGAGAAATTTTTTCAAATCTACAGAGAAGATAAAAAAAAAATAATAATAATACTGGGAATACTCATATATACTTTGCTTAGAGCCACTAATTATTGACATTACTTTCTCTCTTTTTCATATATATATTTTCTGTAGCATAATGTCTATATATTTTACATACATAAATATAGATACGTATCTTCATATGTATTCTCATCTGTAGATATAGAAATATATAACAGCAGGGTTTTTGGTAAATCTTTGAGAACAAATATAGACATTGTGACACTTCATCTCAGTATGTCGGTCTGTGTCTCCTAAGAACAAGGACATGCTCCTAATAATCATATCATCACACACAAAATTTAATGTTGATAGATTAATACATTTTCAAATATCTGCTATTGCCCCCCCAAATGTCCTTCTTCCCTGGTATGTGATTCAATCAAGGATTGATACTTCACACTTGAATGCTGTCATGTCTCTTTTGTGCCTTTTAATCTAGACAAGTCCATCTTCTTTGTCTTACTTCCTACTGACAGTTACAAGTCCAGGCTATGTGTATGGCATGCACTATCATCTGAATCTGCTTGATTAATTTCTCATTATATAACTAGGATTAAACTTTTTGGTAAAAATACGACATAGATGATAAGGATGCATCTTTCCCATTGCTATACACCTGGAGGAAATAAAGCAAACTCATCCCATTATTGATGACGCTAAGTTTGATCTCTTGGCTACTACAGAGTCTTTTATTTTAAAATTACTTTTTTGTTGGTTTGTATTATTAATTAACCTGTGGCTTTCAAGGCTGAGACTAAAAAAATTAAAAACAAAGAACAAAAAACCAAAGTGGGCATGGTGGCACACACCTATAAACCCCACATTAGGCTGAGGCAAGAGGATTGCCACAGTTGACAGCCAGCTTGGGTTACATAGTGAGTTCAAGACCAAACTGGACTACATAGCAACACTGTCTAAAAAAAAAATGAAAAAACCTAAGACTATCTTTTTCCCCAATCACCTTTTATTCATTGGTTTTTTAGCATCCTTTGATGATTCCTGCAAACATAATTATGGTGGTGATTTTTCTAATTCTGTTATCTCTTCCCTTCTTATCAGATGTTATCCCAAAAGAAATTCTTCCACATTCTATTGTGTTATTATGAACTCATGGGTTTTTTTGTTTGTTTGTTCAACATGTCATAATCCATTACTGTTATTATTCTATTTCTCCTTTATTTTCATTAGGGTATAATTTGTTGGGGTTTTTTATTTTAAAGAGGATAAAATCAAGGAAAATAAAACAGAATAAAACCAATGAAGGTAAACTAGTATAAATGGTACAGAATTTCAAAACCTTACAAAATCAGCAACAGTTACCATAATGCCTCGTGTTGTCATCAAAATAGTTGCAGATACCTTTGGATATAGCAAAAATTGAACAGAACAGAACAGAATAGAAACAATAAAAACAAAACAATGAAGGCAAAAAAAAAAAAGAAGCTAATAGTAAATCCAAAATGGCTACCACAATATGCTTTGCTATCTTTTAAATAGCTGCTCATGCCATCAGCTTTAACATAACAAACCAAACAAAAGAGAATAAAACCCAACCCAAGAAAACAATGAGAATGATATGGTTTCCAGGCAGGATCACCTCCTTGTGAGACACCCCCCCACTTCCCTGCAGTCTGAGAATGGAGCTGACTCATGGGAAGAGGCATGGGCATGGCTATCCCCACTCCAGCAGTGGTCTGTGCGTGGTGCTGGTTTCCAGGCAGGGACCACCTCCTCGTGATGCCTGGTTCTCTCTCTCTGCAGTCAGCATGGTGCTAACTCATGGAGAGAGCTTTTAGGGTATAGTTTGTATGCAATGAAATGAATAGATCTTAAATCTATAATTTTATTATTCTTGACATTTGTATACCTGTATAATACTCAAATTTAACCATAACCCCAATAGGCATAGAACATTTTCATCACTCTAGAAAATACCGTGCCTGAAACCACTGACGTTTTAATTTTATCATTGCAGATTAGTTTTTTGTTTGTTTATTTGTTTTACTTAAAGAGAGGAGAAAAATAAAGCAAAACAGAAAAAAAAGTTGAAACAATACAGAATTTCAAAAAAAATGAACAGTAAGAAATCACTAGTTGATACATTACATATTGTCTTCCTGGATGTAGTTGTTCAAGTTACACAATCAAAGCACACAAAGTGGGCATTCAAACAGTGAAGCTGCAAACAGCTCCGTTCTCTGATCCAACAAAAACTTAGCAACATAATTATCAATCCTACACCCTTAAATATACATGCAGTTATATCCTTTAGAGCACTTGCTTTTCCTCCTTTTGCTTTTTAAGTCCATTATTTGTTTAGTTATATCATGTTTCAGGTTATTCAGCACCTTGCCGATCTGGTTTGTTGTTGTTTACTTTTTAAAAATTTTTTCTTATTAGCCGGGCATGGTGGCGCACTCCTGTAATCCTAGCACTCAGGAGGCTGAGGTAGGAGGATCATTGCAAGTTTGAGACCAGCCTGGGCTACAAAGTGAGCCCAAGGCCAGCCTGAATCACATAGCAAGACCCTGCCTCAAAAAGGCAAAAAAAAATTTTTTTTTTCTTGTTTATTATTATGTTTTATTTTATTTATTTATTTTATTTTGAAGGTAGTAAAATACAGCAGAACAAGACAGGACATAGCCAACTGAGGCAGTGCAGTGAAATTGGTACAGAACCTCACAGCAGGCCACCAGGACAACAGCAATAGGCACAGTAGTACATCTGGTTTTCTTCACAATAGTTGTTCCTTCAATCAGGCAGAGCAATATCAAAGGAAATACCGAAATTACAAGAACAGAATATTGAATAGAGCAATACCATTGATCAAAACAGAGCAAAACAGAGATTAAAATATTTGCCCTCAAAGAGATGGCAGAAGAAAATCCCCCTTATTTGCTATATCGCATAGAGTCAAACTCACAAGACATGCTCAGATCTCTGGCTCTCACTTGCTAGTGTGTGTGGGGCAATGGATATTTCATTCTTAGCCCGCGCCCTGGTAGGTTCACAGCCGCCCACCAGAGGGGTGAACTGGCTGCCGTTTTCCCAGCACCCCAAGGTCCAACATGGCGCATCGTGGATCTCAGGAAACGCTGATATGGTTCTTGCCCTGGGGCGGCTGCAGCGTGCCAGGCCACAGCCTCTTACCAGAGCAGCATGCTGGCAGCTGCCTGTTTTCCCAGCTCAAGGTCCAACATCTGAGACAATTTTTGACAATTGTAGAATTTCATGTAAATGAAATTCATGTAGATTTGACATGTAGTTTTGACAATTGTAGAATTTCATGTAAATGGAACAATACAGTATATAGTCCTTTGTGTATAACTTTTTGCATTTGGCATGATGTTCTGAGATTCATCCACTCTCCTTTCTACTGTTGGACGTATTGTGTTGTATGAATATAAGAATTTTTTATATATTCTCTTGTTGATGAATTTTGGGGTTATTTCTAGTTTTCAACTGTTACGAATAAAGCCGTTTTGAATATTCTTATGCAAGTTTTTGGGATGAATATTTTCTGATTTGTTATTCTTTCTGATGTTTAATTTGTCCCAAATTTGACCAGTGGTAGTCATTTTAAGCCAGATCTGTCCTTTTGACATCTGGGATGATCTTAATTTCAAATAGTCCCTGTGAGACTACTTGTGCAATGATGTGATCAGATCTGAGTCTGGAAAACACAGCCACTCTAGAGCTCTGTTCCAGTCTCCACAAATGTGGTTGTTACCTTACTTCTATAGCCATTTACACCTTCATCTTCAATTGTAGTTTTTAGCCTTTTGGGGGATGCTGAAAACTCTATGAGGGAAGCTTGAACCTCCTTTTCCTCAAAGATATGCAAACACACACACACACACACACACATGCACGCACACACTGTCTTGTCCTGGACTTCTTGGATTACTTATAGTGGCCTCTAAATTAGTGGTATCAAGTCTGTTCACTGTACTCTTACTATGTTTTAGAAATTGAGCTAGGTATGAAAAAGATGCACAGGAAGAAAGGAAGCAAATTAACATTTTCAAAGGCCCCTATGTGTATTCTATTCCCTACAAAGGGTTTGATAAGTATCATCTGTGACCATTAATTGCAACTGTTAACTTGATTGGTTTAAGAGACACCTAGCAGTTGAGGGGAGACCACTTCTGGGTGTGGCTGGGTAGGCCATGGAACCTGACCTGGGAATTTCAGTCAGGCCCCTTGATTGATGTTCTTCCTCTGCACTCTTCTCCTTGGCTGCCATGAAGTGAGCAGCTGTGCTCCATCATATCCCTCTGCAGTGACATTCCTGCCTTGGAGCCAGGGAATGAATCCTTTGAAACCATGCCAAACCAAACCTCTCCTCCTTGAAGTTGTGAGTGTCTGGTATTGTGTTCCAGCAATAGAAAATAGGACCAATGCAGAAAATTGCCACCAGAGAAATGGGGTCATCGTCATGACTATACCTAACTACATGGTTTAGAAGGCTTTGGAATTGGTTTGCAGGACATTGGAAATGACTGCAGAAATAGGTTCGAGAAATCTTACAATACTGAAAATAGACTCTGATTTGCCATTCTGAGCAGGGCTCGGAAGACCAGAACCCTAATAGGAATGTGAGAGGCTTATGGTATTTCAGTGGGAACAGGACTCTATGGGAACTGCACTAGAGGCCATATGTGTTACACTCTCACAAAGAACTTGTCTACATTGTGCTCATGTCCTGAGACTTTGCAGAACTCTGAGTTCAAGGGCTATTAACTAATTGATCTAGATAAGGAAATTTCGAGGCAGCCCAAATGTTCAGGTTGTGGCATGGGCAGTGCTGGTTGCTTTTAACCAGATCTATATTGATAACTGGGATCAAAGAGCAAAGTAGAATGATTTGAAAAAAAAATTTTGGCAGAAAAGGAATCATATATAAAATTGTGGTCAAAGGAGATACAGAGGGTCAGGGTCCTGAGTTCAATTCCTAGGATAAAAAGAAAGAGAGAGAGAGAGAGAGAGAGAGAGAGAGAGAGAATTAAAAACAGATATAGAAGCTGAAAACAACCAAGCACTTTAACAGGAGAACCCACTACCATGGGTCAAGAAGAAGCCAGGAGCCCCCCCACCCCCAGAGCCCACCACAGTTGGACAAGGAAAGAAAGCCATGCCCCAAAGCCTAACCACCATTGGGCCAAGTGTCCTCCACCCCATGAGACCACTACGACAGGCCCAGAGAAAAAGGCAGGCTGCCCTCCTCACCATGAACCTGCCGTCATGGGCCTGGAGGAGAAAAGGCCACACCCCGAGGCACTGCCACCATCAGGGGAGCATCAGTGAGCTGCTGCCCTGACCTCTCCACCACCCTAGGAACCCCGCATCTGAGGAACCCAGGCACCTAGCCCAGTCACCTAAATTGCAGGATGGATAGCCAGTGCAGGAAGTGCCAAGGGCTCAGCAACTGGCTGACTTGGAGGAACACAGGAAAATGTCAAGATGAAGGAGCAAGGTTCAATCTCAGACCTCCAGCTCACCCAGAACAAGTCCAGGAGACAGACACAAAAGAAATTAGAAGCCACACACCTGAAATTTTTGAAATTATAACAACCTAAGTAAAGAAACAACTTAATGCTTATTGTTTGATTAACTTTGCATACCTATATCTGGTAGTCTAAGGGACTATTTTAGATGATAACGTGCAATACAGTAACTATTGTTGATTTCCTATTCTCTTGTGTTTGAAATTCAAGATCATTCTCATTGTTTTGTTTCATTTTATTGTTTTGATTTATTCTCTTTAAAATAAAAAAAATAAAACAAGAAAATTTTAAAAACAAAGATGAATGCCTTTGAGGCTATCTCAGGAAACAGTAGATGCTACATATTGCAGGCTGAAGAGTGCAAAAATATAAACCTTTCACTTAAGAAGTAAATTCCAAGCTCTCTGCTCAAGAAGGAGTGTCTAGGCAGTTTGGTTCCCCAGGATTTATTTTACCATGCTCAGTCATGCAGGCACTCAGAGTCTGCTGCAGTTATGGTCCAAGGAGGCCCAGTGACTGCTCAGACTGGCAGCGGATGTTGGCCCTGTACCCATGATATTGGTTTTTCAGAATTGCTGAATGCAAGAGTTGTGGAGTTAGCAATGTAAAAAGAGCCCATGAGGAACCACCTGTAGACTGAAGCTGCGGGAAAGATCAAATTTTATTCTTCTACATAAAGGCAGAGTGACATAGGAATGAATATGAGCAAATATCTAAAGAGAGACTGAGAATACTTAGGTTATAAGGTTAGGGGAGCAGTTTGAAAGAATCTCAAAGGATCTGGATGAAATGTTTGAGTGTAAGGTTATATGGGCATTCAGCACAGGTTGGTACACACAGGACATTGCTGGGTGACCTTTGTCCTAGGTTAAACTTTTATTGCTCTTGCTTCTTATTTGCCAGGTAATAGGGACCTGACCAAGATCCCCAACTCTCTACATGAGGGGTATGGTGAAAGGATGAAATAATAAACAGAGACAAATTTAGTAATACATGACAGGGGGCTTAGAAGTCAATGCCTCAGGATGGGCAGAAACAAAGACACTCCAAGCCAGCCACTATTTATTGGATGCATACAATAATCAGAGGGATTATTGGATGACTCAGAGGGTGGTGACAACTGTATGCTACAGGGGATCTTTATGTTGATGAGGACAGTGGGGAGACATGGCAGGTTAAGAAGGAGTTTGTCCTCTCTCCAGTATGAAAATCTATTTTTATTACTACTGGATTCTCAAGGAACCAACATGTCTTCAACTGATGCAATCCTGCCCTGAAGCACTACAGCATCATGGGACCAGTGAGGCCTCAGCTGTAACCGGAGGCATACAGAATTATGTTCCCACATACCATAGCTGGCCAGCTTGGTAAGGCACTAGGCCTCAGACGAGCCCTAGTCACAATTTAATTATGAAATTATTTTTTCCCCCAACACTTATATAGAATGGTCCTCAACACAAGGGGCAAGCTACTGCCAGTAATAGAGAGTCCATAGTTTGTATTGGGTAATTCAGTATCTTTCTCAGGTCATATGCAGGCCAGTCCTGACAAAAAATGTTTCCTCCTAGATTTTCAAGGAAGGACTGGGAAGCCAGGCAACGTGCACCTGAGAAGGCAGTGAGTAACAAATGCTGTGGGAATAAAGCTGAAGGTCCAGTGAAGACCCCAGGGAGTTAGATATGCCAGGAACATGGAACATCTACTGAGGAAAGCTGCAGGCTATGAGTGAAACCTGCCCAAGAAGACAGCCAGCAAAGCCATAGGGATGAACTGGCCAAGCCCTTTGGGCCTCACCTCTTACCACAGTATGCCCTGAATGCTGGACATGGAGCTGCAGGGCTTTGTGTTTTCCCTGATGGGTTCCAGTCTTGCTTGGGTTTTATTCTTTTCTATTCCCCATTCCTCTTTTTGGAGTGGGAATGTTTATACTGTGCCATTGTATTTGGGATTGTGTAACTTGTGTTTTATTTTCATAGGAGTTGCAGCTAAGAGTTTGCCTTGAGTCTCAAAGAAGACTTTGATTTGGACTTCTGAGCAATGCTTAGAACTGCTAAGACTTGGAGAAGGGATTATTGTGCTTTCAGCTGTACAGAGTATGATAGTTGGATCATGTCAGTGGAATTATAATCTTATTATTTTTATTTGGGGATTAAGTAAGATATAAGGAGATGTGTTGGGTTGTAAAATTGACAAGAGGTGGTTTGTGACTGTCACTTGACTGGATTCAAAGATACCTGGCAGATTCACAAAGCACACTTCTGAGTGTATCTGGGTGGATCATGAATGCATGACCTTGGAGTCTGTATTTGAATTCTGGCCCCATCCTCTTTAATGATCTTCCTCTGTGCTCTGTTTCCTGGTTGCTGTCAAGTGAGCAGGTTTGTTCCACTGTACCCTTCTGCCGTGATCTTCCTGCCTTGGTACCAACCACCAGGACTGAAACCTCTGAAATCATGAGACAAAGTAAACCTTTCCTGGGCCACCCATTCAGAACCCCTCCCAGAAATCCAGGAACTATTCTTTTCCCTATTTCTAATACAATTTTTGTAATCCAAAATCAATCAATCAATCCAGGATTCAATCTGCATGAGTTTTTTTTTTAATTTATTTGTTTTTCTTTTTGGTGCTGGAGATTGAACCTACACCCTTGGGTATATTCAGCACACTGAGCTGCATTCCATCCCACACAAACTGTTTAGCCTTTTGCAAAGCTTCAGTGCTTGTTTGTCAGTGGGAAAAAAAAATGAGTGCTATTCTCAATATGTTGTGAGTAGCATATTTCTAATGTTCTTGAAACAGTCCTGGAACAAAGTAAACACAGAAAAATTGAGACATCATTATTATTACATTGCTTTTACTATGTAAATTTTTACTAGCATAAGAAGAAACACCGCCCCCCAAAAGTAACACCCAAAAGTCCTAAATTGATATTTTTTCTTTTTGTGAGAGGGAGGATCTCCCTATGTTGCTAGGTTGTGCTCAAATGACCTTCCCAAGTAGCTAGGACTGCAGGAGTGTGCCACCACACCTCATAACCTCCCCAACCGCCCCCCATCATCTCTAATGCTGGGAATGGAAGCCCAGGGTGCTTTAAATAATTTATTTTTTAATTACAAGTCTTCCAAGGCAAATTCCTGATCTTTAAAACCTAGCTATTTATTTACTTTTGAGACAGAGTCTTACTATGTAGTTCAGGTTGGTCTTGAATTCATTACTTAGGCCAGGCTGGCCTTAAACTCATGGTAATCCTCTGCTTTAGCCTCCTGAGAATAGGGGATTATAGGCCACCATGCCTGATTGATAATCTAGTTACTTATAATAAACTTCCAAATTTAATCTTAATGTAATAGATTGCCCTCCACTCATTTTCATACATCTTTTTTCCTGTGGTGAATTAAAAGAACTATCTTTGAGCCAATTTAAATATTTTTATAAATCTTTAGTCATTTTGTAACCAGTTGGGTATACATGTGTTGCACAATAAGTCACTTTACAACTTTCAGTAAGCAAAACACAATATGAAGAGTAAAGACATGGTCCACCAAACTGGGCACAGTGAGACTCTGCTCCAAGTATTTATTTCTCTGGGGGTGTGGGCACCTCACTCCTACTCAGTTAGGAAAATCATCCTTACAGTTCAGAGGACCTGTGTTTATTTTTAAGCAGTACTGGGTATTGAATCCAGGGCTTAGAACCCCTTAGTCACTGGTTAGGCCCCTTGTGGCTGGGCTACAGCCCCAGTTTAGGCCACAATCTCAGGAATCAGTTCCCGTGGCTCAGCCCCTTCCCATCCATTCTCACACTAGGCTGGCTGTTCTGTTGAAGGCAGCGAGCTTCATCTTTGGTTTTTTTGTTTTTCAATCATTTTCCTTCATGGGTTTCAGGAAACTATTTAATACACTCAATAGCATGCTGGCTAACAGGTAGACACTTTCAGTCCTGCTGTGAAAACACCTGTGTGGCATTTCTTTATGAACAGTACTCATTCTCTTGTTGTCCGCAATAGCAACCTTTTTATAGATTTTTGTGTATGTAGCCAAAGGAACAACTCCATGTTTTCTAAAAGGCCTAGAGAACACACACCAAGTTCATCTACACCTTCCCTTTATGTCTGTCATTTTGGCAAATTATCAGAAGATGGTGGTTCTAGAGAAAAAAAATGTTTGGCTTAGTATTATTGTTACTTTTGCTTGTTTTTTGCGATAGGGATTTTCTATGTAGTCCAGGCTGCCCTTGAACTCACTATGTACCCCAGACAGGCCTTGAACTCATAGTGATTCTCCTGATTCAACCTCTCAAATGCTGGAATCACAGCTGTGTGCTGCCACATCCAGCTTTTTTTTTTTTTTTTTTAAACTGGCATTTTAAAGACTCCACAGAAACCAACTCTCTACTTACAAGTACTTAACCCTCTGTCTGCAGAGGGTTCTCCACCTGCTGGCACAAATCCCAGGCAGACTGGGACCCACAGAGGTTCCCATCCTGCCTAGTGGGAGCTGCCAGACTTGGGTCCCAACTTCCACATTTCCTTTGGGATCAAGTTCTTGCCCACAGGGACTCTGAACCACTCCTCTTAAAAGCAGCACCATTTAACCTTTGCTCACAGACGGTTTTTAGTATTGTTCTGTAAATCTGTTTTCTGGTTTCCTTCCTTCCTGGAGAGATTGCATCTGACAGAAGAGAAAACAATCAGATTTTATCATACCCCATTCACCCTTTCAACACAATGTAGCTCAAAATGCATTCAAATTTTTGTTTCTTTAAATCATACAGTGCGTTTTTTTGTTTTGTTGTGTTTTGTTTTGTTTTGACAGGGTCTTGCTATGTAGTTCAGGCTGGCCTCCAACTTACAGCCATTCTTGTGCCTCAGGACCCCCCCACCCTGAGTGCTGGGATTACAGGTGTGTAGCACCATGCCCAGGTAAACTGTACAGTTATTACAACAAATGTGCCCTTTATTTTGGCTCCTTTGAGATATGGTCTGTGGTCTCAAACTGGAGATCTTCCTGCCTCAGCCATCTAACTCCTAGAATTACAGGAATGAGACATCATGCCCAGTGGTTCAATCCAATTTTTGAAATATCTCTTTGGAAACAATTCCAAAAAGGTCTTATAAAAAAGAAAAAAAATCTGAGTAAACACTGCTTGCTCTAAGTTTATTCTACATTCTTTAGAACTTTCTTACACAATGAAAATTTTGAATTGACGTGGATTCAAGGTTTACAAATAACCTAAAATCTGCTGAATGGATCTTGATGAATGAATAGATGATTAATACCATTTTTCCCTTAAATTTTTTTTATTTTAGAGTGATTTTAGATTTTCATAAGAGTTGCATAGATGGTCCACATCTTTTCCATCCTTCACCCAACTTCCTCTAATACAGAAATTTCACATATTCATCAGTTTTCTGGTTTTGCTTTTTTTAAAGCCAAAAATAAAAGGGACAGTGAATCCCAGATGGATTGTTTGCTGCAATCCCGAAGAGCAAGCAATCAAAACAGAACAGAACGGTATCAAGAAAAAGAAGAGATTCCAACCGGGAATTAATATTAGAATCCTCAGAAGAGAACATTTCAGATTCTCCAACATAAAGATCTTAAGTCAATATGATGAACAATTTTATGATTGTACATTTGAAAGTTTAAATGAAACAAATTTCTATAAAACACATCTAACTAGATGTAAGAAATAATAAAAGGTTGGTAACATCCTGTAACAAGTCATGTGTCATTTAACAATGGGGATGCCTCTGAGAAATGAGTCACTAGGTGATTTTTGTTCCTGGGCAAACATAAACCAAGATGGCACAGGTCAACCACTTGGGATGGGCTCTGATATAATCAGGAGATTCCACAAACACAAGGTATCAGAGGTAGCTGCCTGCATGACTCAGCATACTCTTCTATAGTAGACTTCTGTTTTATAGCAGAAACACACTCTAAAATAGTGATAAAAAGGATAGTAGATACATAAACCAGCAACCTAATCATTTCTTTCATTATCCAGTGTCATACACTGTATAAATTGTATGTGCTATACTTTTATACAACTGGCAACCCAGTAGGTTTGTTTACACTGGAATCAATCCAAACATGAGTAATGCTTGTGCTCCACTTTACAGCAGGTACCAAGTCACTTACCAGAAGGAATTTTTCAGTTGCTTTACGATCTTATGTAACTACCATCAAATATGGTCTGTCAATGTTGGAATGTGGGGCCCTGGGAAAACAGGCAGCCAGCTCACCGCTCTGGTAAGTGGCTGTGGCCTCCCAAGCCATGTCTGCTCCAGGGCAAGAACCATCAGCATCTCCTGAGATCTGCTCCATGTTGGAACTTGGGGCACTGGGAAAACAAGCAGCCAGCTTACCACTCTGGTAATCGGCTGTAAGCCTACCGGCAGCAGGCTAAGAATCAAACATTCATCCCCCCACCCTTTTAGCAAGTGGGAGCCAGAGATCTAAGTATCTCTTGCAACTCTGACTATATGCAATATAGTAAATAAGGCAGCCAGGCAAATATTTTTATCACTGTTTTGCTCTGTTCTGATTAATGGTATTGCTTTATTCAATATTCTGTTCTTATAAGTTTGGTATTTCCTTCAATTTTGCTGTACCTGATTGAAAGAACAACTATTGTGAAGAAAATGAGATATACTATTGTACCTATTACTGATATCCTGGTAATCTGCTGTGAAGTTCTGTACCAATGTACTACACTGTCTCAATTGGCTTTGTTTTGTCTTGTTCTGCTGTATTTTACTACCTTCAAAATAAAATAAAATAAAGTAAATAACAACAACAAAACAGATCAGTAAGGTACTGAGCAACCTGAAACATGATGTAACTAAACAGATAATGGACTTAAAAAGCAAAAGGACAAAAAGAAAGTGCTCTAAAGGATAAACTGCATGTATGTTTAAGTGTGTAGGATTGATAACCATGTTGCTAAGTTCTTGATGGATTGTGTTTTTTTTTTTCATCTCAAAGTTTTTATTTAAAGAGAAACAAAAGCATGTAAAGGGCAGATAATACAGAATTCCAAAAAAAAAAAAGATAAACAATAAGAAATCACTAGTTAATAAATTACATATTATCCTCTTAGAAATAGTTGTTCAAGTTACAAAATTAAAGCATACAAAGTAGATAGTCAAACAGTGAGAGTATGAACAGTTACGCATACATGAATCTCTACATGTATTTCTATCCTCTCTGTATTAGAGGGAAAAACAAAACTTAGCAAGACAAAACAAAAAAATTCCTATAAAAACATGAAACCAAAAAGTCATATAAAACCACAGTACAAGGTGATCTACAATGATTACTGTGTTGTTTCTTATTATCTTCAATAGAATGTCTATATCATCAGGCATAATTGAATATAGCAGTATAATTGAGTATTGCAGTAAATAACAATATTAGTAAAATAAAACATTGCAGACAGTATAAAACTTCAAAGGCAGGTAATAATCAAACCATGGTGGATATTCTAGTGGATCTTGTCATCTTAAGTGCAGTTGCCTATACTCTCAGACTTGATACTATCAATCATAACAGCTTTGAATAAAATCTATCAATACAAAACAGTGATGTAACAAACCAGATTTGATTATGATTAGTCATGGTAAAACTGTGTAGGTTTTATAGAGCTTTAGATTAAGTTAATAGGAAATTAAGGATGATTACTGTACTATATCCTGTTATTTTCAGGATTACTGTCTGTCCCCTCAAATCTAGTATAGGGAGAATGACTGGAACAGAATATGATATATCTAAGTAGAGTAGTGTGAATAATGTGTGTTTTAAATCCTGGTACACTATCAACAATATAGTGTATCAAGGTCATCTATGTTAGAGTTTCTAGTTATCCTGCTCTGCCTCATTTCTGCTATGCTACTTTTCTGCCTTTGTTTAGTTTTCTCCTTCATTCTACTGCCTGCCCCAATCATTGAGGCCTTTCTGCCACTGTTCCTAAAATCCTGGTACTTTTTTTTCTCTCTCTCTAGAATGTCCTTCAGCATTCTCTGCAGGGTTGGATTGGTGGTCACAAACGCCCCCAGTTCCTCTTTGTCATGGAAGCATCTTGTTTCTCCATTAATTTCTAGTGACAGTTTTGCAGAGTACATCAATCTAGGCTGGAGGCCACCTTCCTTCAGGACTTGGAAGACTTCAGTCCAAGCTCTTCTTGATCTGATGGTCTGTGTCAAGAAGTCTGCCATGATTCTGATGGGCTTACCTTTATAGGTAATCTGTTTCTTTTCTCTGATGGCTTTTAATATTCTGTTTTTATACTGAATTTCTGGTATCTTGATTATTATATGTCTGGGCATAGCTCTGTTTTGGTTGTAGGTGGCTGGAGTTCTGTATGCCTCACACAACTGAATGTCATTTTCTTTTCCCATGCTTGGGAAGTTTTCCCAATTAATTATTAATTATTTCCATGAATAGCCTTTGTAATTCACCTGTATGTATTCCTGCTTCTTCATTCACATTTCCTATTCTTAAATTGTAGATTCTCTTGTCATCTTCTAGCCTTTGTATTGTTACTGCCTGTTTCCTTGTTATTTTTAAGAGATCTTTCCTTTCATGATCACACATTGCAAACTTGTCTTCAAGTTTTGATAGTTTATCCTTAGTTTCTTTTAAGGAGTTTTGCCAGCTTTCAATGGAGTTTTTAATTTCCTGGTAGTCTCTTTGAATCTGCTTCATGTATTCTATATTTTCTTTATATTCTTTATCAAATCTTTCTCTCCTTTTTTTGTGCTCCTCCCTTCTTTCATCTGTATCATCTTGAGAGATGCTTCCTGAGAGCATTTCTTTTATTACTCTACTCATATCCTGCTTTACCGGATTTAATATTTCAGTTTTGAGCTTGTCTACAAGGTCCTGAAGATATCTCTTAATGTCTATTGAAGCCATGTCTGATGTTGCATGTTTGCCACCCTCAGTCTCCCTTGTTTTTCCTTCTCCTGGATCACTGCTCTCAGGGTTCTGGGCTGGGGGCCTCCTCCTGCCTCTCTATCCTGTCATGGCCCTGGCTTCCTCCACATAGGTTACAGTGCAGGTCCCAGCCCCTTTCCCTGTTGGCCATGTTTCCTCTGAAGCACACTAGCGAGGGACCTCCACCCTCTCCTGACTGCTCTTGTCACTGAGGTGTAAGCAGGCTGTGTATGCCTGCCCTTTCCCACCAGGCCAGCCAAACTTCTGAGGCGATCACCCGGTTAGTGCTTACTAGGCACAGGGAATCGATTTGGGAAGTCTCATTGGGTCCTGGCCAGGGGCACGGCCCAGTCCAAGCAAATTGCATGAATCTGCTCTAGGGAGGGAGCAACCAACCGAAGTCACTGTCACTCCCAGTTCAGGCTCCTCCTGCCTGATTCCAACATGTTGCCCACCTGGTCGCGCCCTTCCCTTGTGGGGGTGGTCTCACTCCCAGCACTGACCATGGATCAATGAAGGTTCCTCCACCGGTTGCACTTTCCCTCTCCATTGGGCTCACCAACCCCCGACTTCAGCACTGCCGTGCTTCCTGTGAGTGGCGGCAGGAACGAGTTTGGGCGGCTCTGCCAGCTGGCGCAGATTCAAGCTGGTGCAAACTTGGCGGGTCATCACGAAAACGCTGTGCCCAGTAGTTTTTAGCTGTTTCAGTTGTAGTCCCGAAGCATTTGATGAGCTTTTTTAAGTTTTAATTTCTTCCTGTGTCAAGAGGATCCATCTCCCTCTGTCTAGGTCTCTCCAGGGTAATTCTGGCATATGAATTGTTTCTCCCGGGAGGCTTTGTATTCTGTTGCTCACTGATCGGCCATCTTGTCTTCTCCACTCTTGTTGGATTGTTGAACGGAACTGTTTAACCTCTCAGCCTCACTGTTTGAATGTCCACTTTGTATGCTTTAATTTTGTAACTTGAACAACTATATCTAAGAAGACAATATGTAATGTATCAACTAGTGATTTCTTACTGTTTATTTTTTTGAACTTCTATATTGTTTCTACCCTTTTTCTGTTTTGCTTTTTTTTCTCTTTAAATAAAATTTTTAAAAAATATGGTCTGTCAATTATTATTATTAAAGAAATTTTATCTGTAATTTGAAGACTTCCCACAAAGAAAGCTCAGTTCCAAATGGCTAAGAAATCTACTATTACTTTATTTTATTTCACTTTATTTTTTTTAGTAATAGGGATCAAATTCACAACCTCCAGCTCAAGAGGTTGAGGCAGGAGGACTACTGCAAGTTTGAGGCCAGCCTGGGCTAAAAAAGGATTTCAAGGCCAACCTGAACTGCATAGAGAAATCCCATCTCAAAAAGACACACACACACACATACAAGTTTATCTTGACTCACAGTTTCAGAAGTTTTAGTCCATGTTGGTTTGACTCTGCTACTCTAGGGCCTGTGGCAAGGAAGTACATCACGGTGGGAGTGTAGGGCAGAGAAGTCTCACCTATTCACCTGTGGCCAGCCAGGAAGCCAAAAGAAGAGATGAAAGAGCTGGAATCCCAATCCCCTTCAAGGGCCACTCTAGCCCCATCAGCTAACTTCTTCCAACTAGGCTTCACTTCCTAAAGGATCTATCATCTCCTAATAATGCAATCAGACTGGAAACCAAGTCTAACACATAGATTATTGGGATCTATTCAAGACACAAATTATACTAATATGATGATGTAAATGGTATACCAAAATCTAAAGTTTGTTTTCACTGTTTTTCCCCCAACATACAAGAAATTCAATAGAATTTCTTTGTTTTCCTAAGACTTACAACATATATTTTAAATAACAATGTTTTTAGATGCTTGTAACAATTTTCAAGTAACTTTTTGTATTTTCAGTATTACCTTTTCATATAATGCCTTTACATTTTCTGGAACAATTTATATTGGTAAAAATTATAATTGTCCCAGGCAGGTGTTTGATTCCTAGTACCATAAAAAAATTACAATTGTTAATTACTTAAATATTTTAATCCAGTTTTGTGGGAGGAGACTAAACAACATAGCAAGACCATTCTTAAAATGGCCTTATCCCTAATGAAAACAAAATATAGAGCAATTTTTGATTTGACTTTCTCAGGATGGATTATATATATATGCCTGATTATAAAACTATATTATTTCCAGCATTCTGAAACAGAAAGATTCAAGAAGTTATAATATTGTTGCCGGGCATGGTGGCTCACGCCTATAATCCCAGCACTCAGGAGGCTGAGGCAGGAGGATCATTGCGAGTTTGAGACCAGCCTGGGCTACAAAGTGAGCTCAAGGCCAGCCTGAACTGCATAGTGAGACCCTGTCTCAAAAAGACAAAAAAAAAAAGAAGTTATAATATTGTTAATACATATTTTATCAATTACTTTACCATAAAATTTGTACATAATATGCCAGAAGAATAATTTTTTTCAGAAATCACTTGAGCAATATCTATTCTGGCACAAAATAAACATCCAAACACAATAATAACAAGGCTTTCTTCCTGACTCAGTCACATCATGACTCAGAAAAGTTGTCCATCATGTAACACATGGTTTTTTTCCTTTAATAATATTGAAAAGATTGATTAATCCAAAATGTCATGTTTCTAGGTATCTTTTTAACTTTGATGGGTTTAAGTTTTCATCTGGAAGAATATCATCACAATAATACATTGGCATGTCAATGCATTGGTTTTGCACATGTGATAAAACTGTTTTTAAAAAGTAAATCTTAGCAGGACATGGTAGTATGCATTTCTAATGCCAGAACTTTGGGCGGCTGAGGCAAGAGGGTCATAAATTTAGAGCCCGGCTTGGCAACTTAGCAAAACCCTGACTCAAAATTTAAAAAATACAGACAAAAGAGCTGGAGAATGTAGTTCAATGTGAAGACCCTAGGTTCAATCCCCAGTACCCTACCCCCTCTAAACACACTCTAAGTAAATCTTGTGCCTTTTCTTTTTAACAAGTACAATAACAACAAAGTCTGCTGAATAGAGTTCATATTTTCCCCCAAACTATTTATACTTCTCTTTTCATTCTTGTCTTTTTTGTAGCATTAAAACAATCAATTTGAGGGCAATTTTTAGTAAGTCAATGAAAATACTACAATGACCATGCACTCAGTTTTCCTATCTGAAAAATATGAACTTTCTGAAAAACTGCAGTGGAAATTTCTAGCCATAGCGCCACTGAAAGTCATGACATTGTTGCCAAGACTAAAAGAAATGATGGTCAGATTGACAGCCACGTACCAGAAGTGCAAATGTGATGGTAATGTCCTCCTGGCCAGTGTGCAGGTTTCACACCCTGTCCTTCCTACCATGTGATGCCTTTAGTCTGCCCACTGTGCCAGTGTCCTCAGTTCTTGCCAAGGATGCACATACTGCACTATAATAGCTTTTAATCCAACTAGGTCATCATTTGAAAGTTAGCATGACACAAATTTATTTCTTGGTCCACTGTAAGGTTATAAGCAAAGTCTCAAATGCACTGCTCTAAGGTTCTAAACTGTTTCTACCACAAGAAAGAAGAGCTTACCAAGCCAGGTATGGTCGCTCACTCCTGCAATCCCTGCACTCAGGAGGCTGAAGCAGGGAGATGGTTGCAAGTTCAAGACCAGCCTGGGGTACAAAGTGAGTCCAAGGCCAGTCTGAACTGCATAGTGAAACCCTGTCTCAAAAAGACAAAAAAAAAAAAAAAAAAAGAGAGAGAGAGAGAGAAAGAAAAAGAGAGAGGGAAGGAGGGAGGGAGAGAGAGAGAGAGAGAAGAGCTTACTTCTGTGTGCTCATTGTCTTCTTCAAGGGCTTTGATTTCCAAGTTTGTGTGCGAATTGTACTCTGCTAGAATTATGACTGCTTTTGGGTTCGAGATGGTGTGCGTGGGGTGTGTATATTCATTTTCTTTCTTCTTAGTCTTTTAAAAAATGAGATATAATTCATGTACATCAAATTCACCCTATTAAAGTATACTATTCAGTAGCTTTTAGTACAATGTTGTATAACTATCATCAGAATCTAATTCCAAAACATTTGAACTACCCAATAAACAAATCTATTTCTCTCAGACCAAGCATAAATAGCATTTCTGGTACCTATTATAACTCCCTGTTTATTATTTTTCTTTTTTCTACAGTGCTGATAAAATCCTGGGCCATGTCCTAGACAAGCAGTCTACCAGTGAGCTTATACCATCCCTAGCTATGTTAACTTTTTAAGAAACCATTAAACTGTTTTCCAAACTATCTGCCACATTTTCCATTCCTACAAGCAATGTCTGAGGATTCCAAATACTCTACCTCCTCCATAACACTTGCTTGTGCTTCTTTTTTAGTAAGACCATTCCTAGCCTGCACAAAATGATATTGTGGTTTTGATTACCATTCCCTTAAAGATTAATGCTATTGAGCATCTTTCTGTGTGCTGATTGGCTATGTATCTTTGGTGAAATGTCTGTACATTTCCCTTGCTCACTTTTTCATTGAATTGTCTTTTTGCGGGGAGGGTACCAGGACTCAAACGCAGGACTTCACAAGTAGGCACTGTGCCACTGAGCTAATTTGTGGTCTCTGAATTGTCTTTTTGTTGAGTTGTAAAAGTTCTTTATATATGTAAATACCAGACCCTTATTACTTATATGACTTACAAATATTTTCTGTTTTTTTTTTTTTTTACAATTTTTTGTCTTTTTTTTTGTACCAGGGATCAAACTTGCATCCTCATGCTTGCCAGGTAGGTACTTGTGCCACTGAGCTAAATCCCCAGCCCTACTTTCTCTAATTCTATAGGTTGTCTTTTCACTTTTGATAGTCACTTTTGATAGTCTTGTGCTTGGTTAAGAGTTTTTGAGATGGTCCAGCTTACTTATTTTTTGATTTGTTTACATCCTTTTGGTATCAGATCTAACAAACTATTGTCTAATCAAAGATCCCAAAAGTTTACATCTGGTTTTTTGTTTTGTTTTTTGGGCTTTTTTTAGAATTCTATTGTTTAAGTTCTTACATATAGGTCTTGGAAGTAATTAATTTGTGTATACAGTATGAGATTAGGATCCAAAATCTTTTGCAAATAGATTTCCAATTTTTTTGTCTTTTCTGAAACAAGGTCTCACTATGCAGTTCAGGCTGGCCTTAAACTCATTTTGTAGCCCAGGTTGATCTTGAACTCACAACAATCCTCCTTCTTCAGCCTCCTGAGTGCAGGGATTACAGGTATGCACCACCATGCTTGGTTTAGATTTCCAATTCTCCCAACAATATTTATCAACAATGTTCCCACTGGATCATTTTGACAATCTGTCTTAGTTACTTTTATCTCATTGCCAGGACAAAATACCCAACACTCACACGTTAAAGAAGGAAAGCTTTATTTAGCTTATCGTCAGTTGGCAGAGTGGTATGGCAGAGTGGCAACCATTCATGGTGGCCAAAAATACCAAAAGCAGCAAGAGGAAAGAGAAAGCAAGCTCCTTTCCATCCCTTGTATTGTACGTGGCTACACGCCCTAGGGCAGGTGTATCACTCAAAAAAAAAAAAAATCATAAACTTTAGATTGGCCACCTCCAAAAAGGCCCCCCTACAATGACCACCTGAGGTTTTGAGGGGAACTTCAGGCACAAACCATAATATCATTAGATCATCTTGATAACCTTTTTCAAAATCAATTGACTGCTGGGTGTGGTGACACAAGCCTAAAATCCTGGCACTCTGGGAGAGTGAGGCAGGAATTTTAGGAGCACTAAAATTCTGTGTACAGACTGGGCAACTCAATAAATTAGTGAGAACATGTCACAAAATAAAACATGAAAACAGGGTGAGGATGTAGCTAAGTGCAAAGGCCCTGGATTCAATTCCTAGTAACAAAAAATAAACATACACACAAACAAGAAACCAATTTACAATAAACATAAGGATTTTACTTCTGAACTCTCAATTCTATTTCATTAATTTATATGCTTCACTTATGTCTATGTCATAGCATCTTGATTATAGTAGACTTGTGTAAGTTTTGAAATTGCAAGACTGGTGTGGTAGTACCGGTCTTTAATCCTAGTATTTTGAAGGCTGAGGCAGGAGGATCTCTGTGAGTTCAAGACCAGCCTACATTTCAGGCAAAGTCAAGACCATCTTGAACTACACAGCAAGATCCTGCCCTCCCAAAAAGGTAAAAAGAAATTGCAAAGTTTAAATCTTCCAACATTGTTCTTTTTCATGATTGTTTTGGCTATTTAGGGTTAATTAATCAATTTCTCTAAACATGGCACTTAGAATTTTGTCTTTTTTGATACCTGGGATCGAACTCATGACCTCATGCTTGCCAGACAATCGCTTGTGCCACTAAGCTATAACCCCAGCCAGCACTTAGAATTTTGAAACAGATTGTACTGAACCTGAAGATTTATTTGGGTAGTAATGCCATCTTAATGATATTATACATGCCAATTAACAATATTATATATTCCAATCTATGAACATGGAAATTTTTTCCATTTATTTAGTTTTCTTAAAATTTCATTCAATAATATTTTCTAGTTTTTGGTGAATAATTCTTATACTTCTTCAGTTAAACTTACACCTAAGCAATTTATCTTTTTTATGCTATTGTAAATGGAATTATTTTCTTGATTTCATTTTCATCTTAAAATTTTACTTTAAAGAAGATAGGGTCAGGGATTTAGCTCAGTGGCATAAGCACCTGCCTAGCAAGTGTGAGGTCGTGAGTTCAATCCCCAGTACAAAACAAAACAAAAAAAACTTACAAATTTTTGGGCCAAGGATTTAGCTCAGTGGCATAAGCACTTGCCTGGCAAGCACGAGGTCATAAACTCTATCCCTGGCACCAATAAATAAATAAAACACAATAAAACCAATCAAAACAAACCAGTGTAAGTGATACAGGACTTCAGAATATTACAAAACCAACAATAGTTACCATAATGCCTTTTGGTGTCATCAAAATAGCTGCAGATAACTTCGGACATAGTAAAAGTCAAACAGAACAGAATAGAATAGAAACAATAAAAACAAGACAATGAATGCAATAAAGGACTTCAAAACAAGCCAATAGTAAATCTAAAATTGCTGCCATAACATATCTTGCTATCCCTGAAACAGCTGCTCCTGCCATTGGATTTGACATAATCAAAGCAAAAGAGAACAAAACCCAATCTAACAAAACAATGGAAACAATATAGGACTTCCAAAACATGACCACAGGGAATCAACAATGGTTGCAACCTTCAGAAGATCTCCCCCTAGATGCTACACTGCGTACCACTATCCTCTGAACCTATGATCAGACCACTGGCCCTAGACCTGCAATGTCAGTGAAACACCAAAGCACCACAGGCATCCAATTATATTTCACCTCCATAGCTATCATCACAGCTTGTGTTTCTCCAGATAAGCTGGTTACTTACAGTGTGGGTTAGTGGGTAATATTGGTACTTCTTGTTTGCCAGCCTGTGTATCAGAAGGGGCTGGGGTCTGACTGTTCCCAGTCTGGTGGTGGCCCATTCATGGTGCTGGTTCCCAGACTGGGCTTGCTTGCTGGTGTGGCCTTGTTCTCTCTTCCCCCAGTCCTCAAATGGCACTGACTCACAGGCAGAGGCTTGGGTGTGGCTGCTCCCAGTGGTGGCCCATGCATGGCTTCTTGTGTGTATATATATATATATATTTTTTTTTTTTTTTTGCTTTTCCCTTTTCTCCTTTCCCTCATCCTAGTTTTTCTTTCCTTTGTTTCTTCCCAGAAAAATAAAAATCAAAAACATGAATCTGATGATGTCTCTAGCTCTTATCAATTTACCAAAAAATAAAGTGCCACATATAAACATGACAGAGACACAATTAGAAAAATCTATGAGAAATCCATAAGACAAACAACTCAGTTTCACTGAGAATTTGCAATGAAAATAGGTGAGTAGAGATGGAGGGGGAAAAAGATGGATGGGGGAGGAAAAGAGGGAAAGAAAGAAACAGTTGTAGAAGACACTGCAAGTATGACATCTAATTCTACATATATGAGCCCTGATTGAATCCTGACTCTGATACACACTTATAAGACAATAGAAAATGTTGACCATTAATTGAATATTTGAAGGAATTAAGGAATAACTTTGTTTTTATAGATGTGTAGCAGAGATGCATTTGGAAGTATTTTTAAGGATGAACTGACATAACGTGAGGTGGGCATGGGTGGTGCATGCCTATAATCCCAGAACTCAGGAGGCTGAGGCAGGAGGATTGTTGCAAGTTTGAGACTAGTTTGGGCTACAAAGTGAGCTCAAGACCAGCCTGAACTGCATGGTGAGACCTTGTCTCAAAAAAAAAAAAAAAAAAAAACGGAAAACAACAAAAAACAAAGAAAGAACGAAAGAAAGAAAGAAAGAAAGAAAGAAAGAAAGAAAGAAAGAACGAATGGATGGACATGATGTAGGAGACTCTATGTTCTTAAACAGATATAAATGAAGTAAGGTTGACCATGAGTCTGCTGTCTTTGAAGCTGGCCTTGTTGAAGTTGGGTGATAAGCACCTGATAGATTACTATTGTGTTCTCTTTTGTTCATTTAAAAGTTTGTGTTATTAAAGGCTTAAAAACTTCCCTCCTCAAGAAGTCCTTCTTTCACAGACCACCCTAGCTAAGGTAGCCGAGTTTGCCCCATGCTGGTTAGCATAGCCCCCTACTTCTGCATGGAATTAGGTCAGTGTCGCTGTATGTATTCATGAGTTTATTTCTATCTGCTACAATTTAGTTTCCACAAGAATAAAAATTGCTCTGTTTGCTGCCAACCTTCTGGGATTGTGGTTAGCATCCAAAGGTGTTTAATAAATAAATGTTTGTTCCCTGGAAGAACAAACAGGGAAAAGCCTGGTTAAAGGGCAGAAACACATGCTAGGAAAGCACTAACAAAGAAATATATTTGTAACAGTACCCTCCCCAAAGTTACCAGAAAAGAAAGGGAGATTTAAATAAACCCCTGTGGCTTCAGAGGATTTAGCTGTCTCTCCAACTTTATGAGAAAAATAAACAGGATTCATAATTGTTATTAGCCACAAACTCTTTCTTTGAATAAAAATAATTCAATATGTAAAACATGACAGCCAAAAGCAGATTTATTGCTATAGTTCAGTCTCAAAAAAATAAAAATAAAAATAAAATATCCAGTGGTTATGAGGAATCGAGGAAAACCTGTCCCAGCAATGCCAACTTAGAGGTAAAGGGCTGACTAGGGCAGCTGAGAAGTGAGATTTTCTGCTTTGCAGACTTCTTTTCCCGGGCCTTGTCAGGAGAGGACAGCGTTGCAGGCCCAGCCGGGGGTGCCCAGGGCCCGGAACTCACTGTCTTTTTCTGGAACCCTGACCTACTCCGTTTGAGAGAATAGAATTCCCTCATCAAGTCTTCCACTTCCCCCTGCTCCTCCTTCAGTCTCCGGCAGCAGTGCAGGGCAGCGGGGTCAATGGGGTGAGCTTCTGTGTTGAAGATGTAGCCCCCAGCCCCTAGGATGCACTCCCCATAGGGGGTCACCACCACATCGAAGGTGGAGCCATTGTTGTGGATAAAATTGGTGGGGTCAAACAGAAGGTAGAGGTATTTCACAGTCTCGGCCAGGAAGAAGGACTCCATGCGGTTGTCAAGCTTGTGGTCTCTGAGATCTTTGATCTGCCCAGGGGAGAGAGTGAGTCAGAATAGCAGAGTGAGGGTCTGTAGGGGCTTCTGGCTGAATCACACAGCCTCTCAGAGCTCTGCTCCTGTCTAAGCCACTGCCATCTCTCACCTGGACTATCACAACTGCTTCCAACAGACTTCCTGCTGTCCACCCAAACCCTGTGATATGTTTACTGTGAGTCTTACAAGTCACCTTCTTCTCATCATCACTGTGTCAACATCCCACTTTACAAAGGCTAAAAGCCCTAGCCCTACAAGTCCTTGAGTCCTTCGACTCTGCCCCGCTCCCTCCCTCTTTAGTCACCTCGGGCGGGCGTCTTTGCTATTTCAACTCCAGCCACTTGGCTTTCCCATTCCTGAGCTGGTAGGATCTGCTCCGGAATCCTGGGAGGGGGGCTGCACCTGCTGTTCCCTCATTCTGCAGCGGCGCTCTTCCTCCAGGTCCATCCTCCCTCCTCACTTTCAGTCCCCTCATTCCTTCTTTCTTTCCTCACACACCTCCCTCACTTTCCTCAGGTTTCTGCTCAAACACTGCCTCCCCAGAGAGACCTTCTTTCCATTTCCTCACAACAGGACAATCTCCTATTCCTTTTACACTACAGTTTTCTGACTATTAACTATCACAAAATATCCCATCATCAAAATGCACCATCAGGGCGGGGGATTTAGCTCAGTGGCTTAAGCGCCTGCCTGGCAAGTGCAAGGTCATAAGTTCAATCTTCAGTACAAAAAAAAAAAAAAAAAGCACCATCAGTGCTCGCTTTGGCAGCAAGAATATACAAAATGCACCATCATTTACTTGGCTAATCCTCAATGGGCATTGAAGTGGTCACCAGGTTTTTCCTATTATAAATAACAAGAGTCTAAGAACATTTCACCTAAGTTTATAGGCACAGGGGAGTAAAGTAACTTGCTACAAACATTTTTAGCCTCTCTGAATCAGCAATACTACTTAAATAAAACTATAATCCTCAGTGGACATCTATCTTACATTTAAAAATGTGGCTCAAATATGGACTTACGCACCAAGTTCAATTTTTGGCCTGTTTGGCAAAGATCAGATAGATGCCTGTTCCCATCATGTACCCTGGAGGCTTCCAAAGAGCTCTGCTTTCATGGAAACGAGCCTTGCATTCCCAGGAAGGCCCCAGCGGACCTGTCACTTTGGTTTTTCACAGAATATACTTTGGAAACTAAAACATATCACTGCTATATTTTCCTCTATAAACACAAGTCTTCTCTTTCAAAATATGAATTGTATTTTACTTAGAGAATATAATCACATTACAAATTTTACAGAAGTACTGTTCCTGTTTGTTTGTTTTTTAAATCCCACATCTTAATAAGAACTTTTTAGACTTCTCAGGGAATTTTCTTATACATCTGTTGTTAAGTGCCCGTAATGATGGTTTATTAATATCTTGTCTGCTTGGGTCCCCTAAGGATATGACCTGGCTCTTGACCCTTTCAACCCACTCTCCAGAGTGGCCAGAATGACATTTCTAAAATTCAAATCAGATCATGGCACTGTGGTAGGTCCTCCCAAGGCTTCTGATTCCACACTGACCCAAACCCAACTTTCTCACGGCTTACATGAGACCCTCTCTGACCCAGCCCCTGCTTACTTCTGAAGCTTCCTCTTCCCTACTTCCTTCTTGCTCAACCTACCCAGTCACACTGGCCTCCCTTCATCTCCCAGACACACTTCTTGGTCTCTCCCACTTAAGTGTGAGTCCCCTGGGAGCACAGCTTGCTGTTTCCGTGTGACTGTAACCCTGGGGCCTAGCACAGTGCCTACACGCTTAAGACATCTGCTAGCACCTGAAATACTAGTAGGCCATTTTGTTAAGAGGATCTGGAATTGAATGCAGGAATATGGGACCCTAGGTTTCCCTTTCTTAGTTTTTCTGAGATAGGGTCTTGCTGTATAGCTCAGGCTGGTCTCAAACTCAAGGCAATTTCTGTCTCAGCCTCCTAAAATGCTGGTACATGCATATGCCACTTTGCCAGCTGGATTTCCCTTTTGTAAAAACCATTTTATATAAACTCACCTTGCAAAATTGCCTAACTAATGAGAATAAGGATCTCAGGTACAGGGGAATACCAAGGGCACAGGATCAAGACTAACCCTAAATCGCCTCCTCCAGTATATGTGACCTTCAGCAAGGCTCTTAGCTTCTCTGTTCATTAATTTATGTCCATCTCCAAGGTCCCCTCCAGGGCTAACAGTCTAGCACTGCCAACACCCTACCCTTGAAGAGGCTCTTCAGCGATAAGTAGGGAGACAGCCCAATGCCTGGGCCCCTGAAACACTTACCGTGGCAAATCCACACTCCACCTTGCTGATTTTCTCAATGGATTCCACAGCATCTCTTCCGAGTTCCAGGAGGGTGGGGTCGCCTGTGGCGCGGTAAAGGTACATCGCGCTCTCAATGAGCTCTGCAAAGGCCAAAGCATACTTTCCTCACTCAGTGGCTCAGCAGACCTGGCTTGGGGCCCACTCAGGCAGGGACTCCTCCCCTCTATATACTGTCTATAGGCCCCACCTAAGAGGAATATGAGGTATCTCACCCAGCGCTGGGTCTGCAGAGCCAATAGGCCCAAAGCCCAAAGCTCAGAGGAGACCAAAGTAAGCATAAAGAGGCAGAGGCTACAGTCTGTTTCCTAATCCCCGTTCCCTTGTTCATCCTTAGTAATCTCTGACTTCAGCCAAGCCATGGCTGCCTAGATTAACAATTCCCCACAGCTAGGTGAGATTGAAGGTACCACGGACAGTCACATACACCCAGAATATGAGACAGAAGCACATTTCTTTCTTTTGGTTTTTCAGACAGGATCTCACTATGCAGTGTAGGCTGGCCACAAACTCACTATGTAACCCAGGCTGGACTTGAACTCACAGCAACCCTCCTGCCTCAGCCAGTGGAGTACTGGGTTTACAGGTATACAACACCACACCCATACATTTTTTTTTTCCACCTGGAATTGAACTTAGGACCTCCCTCTTCCCAGGCAGGCACTGTGCCACTGTGCTATATCCCCGGCCAAGAAATACATTTCTGACTCAATTAAGCTATTTTCACAACCTAACCTAATCCTAAATAGCTTAAAAGAAGAGTATGAGATTGGGATTCTAACCTAATCCTAAATAGCCATTCACAGCCTAACCTAATCCTGAATAGCTAAAAAAGAAGAGTATGAGCTTGACATTCTATGGTCCTTGCTGAAATAGGATTGACAAAAGGATGAAGGTAAGAAATTTGAGTATCAACTTTCAATCTAGCAAAGACACCCAAGTTAAATTAGTGCACTGCCCTATTCTACCCCACAACTGGAGTGTGAAGGAAAGACACAAGCCCTATTTTAAGGTGACTATTAGTCAAGAGCAGTGGGTCCTGATGAAAATATTTCTCTGAAAAAGGGGAAAATGTGTTTATTGCTTTCAAACACCTGCAGGACTGTTATAAAAAAGAAAGTTCGGACTATCCACTAACGCTGGCTCAGTGGGGAGAACTGACAGCTCAATGCACTTTCCTCCTTTGTCACCACTCTCCCCCAACCCCACCAACATCTGCCCTGATCTTCTACTTCCTTATTTCTTACTGGTCTTGGTCAACGCCTCTCTATCTTCTGATATAAGGCTTGAAAACTCCTCTTATTTTGGAGAAAAGGGCCATTGTCCTATTCTGTCCTACTTCCTCTTCCCAGCACTCGGGGGCTCTGGACCAGTGCTGATACCGCTGCTCATGCTCTAAGATGCATACCGGGGCACACTTCCAGGCCAACGAGCACAGACAGAAAAGACAGCACTCTATGGAAAGCCATCCTTCTGCATCCGGCCACAAGCCAGGTCAAGGCCAGCCTGTTTTCTCACCATCACTGGTACGCTGGATATTACTTTACTTTCTCACATATCATGCAGCCCATCCTCTGGAGGAGGACAACAGTCTAAGGTTTTGATCCAGACTTTGGGAGGTGAAGACCCTCAGAAAGCTTGATGCCAGGATCTGTGCTCCAAAACTGTGTATTGGAGACGTGCACCAGAGCACAGCACACTGGCTGGTCTAGCTAGAAAGCAGTAGACAGTCTACCCTGTGCTGCTATCTTGGGAAGGAAGGGTGACTAGATTTCTAGGCACTTCTAGATTCCTGGCAATAGCGCCTTATTTTCCATCAGGACCTTCCTGCCAGCATGTCCTGCAGGCTGCCACTGTAAGTGAAGAGCTTGCTGTGACTGGGGCCACTGTAGGAAGATTTCAACTGCAGGACCTCTCACGTTCCTCTAACCTTGACACTGCATGAGCCTATATTTAGTCCCAAACTCCGATCTTCATTTTATCTACCGGTAACATTAGATCACTAGATATGACTGATGCCCTCTGAGAGTTTCCTTTTTAAAAAAATGCTATGAGCCAGCTATGGCAGTACATGCCTGCAATCCTAAAACTTGGGGAGCTGAGGTAGGAGGATCATGAGTTCCAGACCTGCCTGAGGTGCATAATGAGACTCTATCTCAAAAAACATTTTTTAAATAAATTAAAAAGAAAAAATGAGAATACATGAAACACCAAGAACATCAACCCTTAAGAATTCCAAAATGATTAATTTGCCCTGTATAACTTCTGTTTCATCCCTTGTGAAGGTGGAAAAGGCAGTGGCCCTAGAAAGGCCTGTCCCATGGTTCACTGCAGGTGGGAGGCATCAAAGAAGACGTTAATTTAAAAACTATCCCAGTGTGGGGGCACCCGTGCGCTGATTAAGCTTCCTGCCTCTGACCCCTCTTTCCTTCTCGCCTCACAGGCTTTTTGCTTTCCTGCAGTGAATCAGAGAACACCAGGGCTGGCAGGGAACTGAAGCAGGGTCTTGTGTGTGGTCCCTTTGACTCTGAGCTGCCACTGGAGAAAGAAAAGATTAGAGGCCTACCCCATAGTTCTGCTATTCCATACTATGGAAGCGTTATCTACTTGCCCCATCTGTGGCAGTTTGCCTGCACTTCTGAAATCTAAAAGAGGTAAGCTGATGTTTTCCTTCTTGCTCACTTTCCTGAGGTTGAAAATAACATGGGATTTAGTTAGGAGACCTGGATTCCAGCCCTAGCTCCTGTGCTTCAGGGGTTGGGCCACTATGCCTCAGTGTTGATTCCCAGAAATAAGAGAAAAATCAGTCCTAAAAGGAAAACCACCCAGAGCGACTGGATCACATGAGGAAAAAACCTTGCAAGCACTTAGGAGGGATTAGAACATAAGGAACCAGAGCCCACAAGCTGGCCATGGGCCTGAGAGGCTGCTTACCCGGCCGAAGTGGATAACCCTCCCGCTTCTCCACTGTGTAGCCCTGAGGAATGTTGTAGAACTCTGGGAGACCTCCAAACTGCTTCCATACAGTGTAGTAGTTGAGGAAGGTCTTCATGGCATTGTCAATGTCCCCAATGAGGCTCTGTGGAAGAGAGGTGGTGATTAGACAGAAAGTTAGTATTAAAACTCATAGACACTGGGCATGGTAGTTCATGTCTATAATCCCAGCACTCAGAAGGCTGGGGCAGGAGGATCACCATGAGTTCAAGGTCAGTTTGGGCTACATAAGGAGTTCAAAACCACTCTGAACTACACATTGAGACTCTCAAACACACACACACACACACACACACACACACACACACCCAATAGATGAAACCCCACATACAGCTGATGCCATGATATACATCCATAATCCCAGCACTCTGGCAGGCTGCAGCAGGAGGATTGCAAGTTTGAGCACAGCCTTGGCAAGTTAGCAATTTAGCAAGTCCTTGTCTCAAAATTAAAAAATAAATTTTAAAAAATTAAAAAGGGCCAGGGGAAATAGCTCAGTGCAAAGGTCTTGGGATCAATCACCAATAACACAAAAAACAAACAAAACAACAAACAAATAAACAAACAAACTCTATAACTAACATCAGGGAAAAGATAACAAAGTCCTTATAGCCAAAAAAAAAAAAGTCATCCACTGAACCCTGACTCTGCTATTTCTTCTCTGAGTGGCCCTGAGCCAGAGTTAACTTCTTTTAATTTCATCTGTAAAATGTAAAATTCAACACTTAACCTCACACTTTGTTGGGAGGAACTGAGTCTATACATTATGTCCTGGAACCTTTACAATGTTAGTCACTAGCAGTTCTTTAATTCAGCCAGCTTGCATGCCTGTAATCCCAGGACTCAGGAGGCAGACAGAGGAGGATCAATGTAAATTCAAGGCCAGCCTGAACTACATAGTGAGATCTTCCCGCTCTCAAAAAATAAAAAAAAGTGAGAGAGAGAGAGAGAGAGAGAGAGAGACCAGCCTCGACTACATAGAAAGTTCAAGACCATCCTGAACTACTTAGAGCAAGATCCAGTCTCAAAAAAAGGAAGAGGGAAAAAAACAACTAAGAATAATGAAAAGTTATGCTAAGTCTCAATCTCATTCCACACCCCTCAAAGGATAACCATTCTATTACATAACTTTCCAGAGTTTCTCCAGAAAAATGTAAACAACTAGTGTAGTACATTATTTTCCCTACGCTATACATATTCATTAGATATACTTTCCATAAGTACACAAAGTACATGCAGAATGCCCTCCTCCTATTTATATAGTTGCAAAGCATTCTGTTGCTTAGACTACAATTCAATCAATTCCCTATAAATAACCATTAGAGTTGGTTCCCATCTTTTGCCATTCATTATAACAATCAATAATGTGATAAACACTTCTGTATATGTTACTTCAGATACATGCAAAGAACACTGGCACGATCAATTTCCAGAATTAGGGTAGCTGGTTCCCAGCATATGTGTTATTGTTAAGTCTACATAAGGAATCATTTACCTAAGAAGTTTTGAAAAACTCTCCTTAGGAATTTTTTTAAAAAAATGTTATCAACTCTAATTTACTGATAATATTGTAGTTCAACAGCAATATTCCTTTATACTTCCTTGATTTTTGTTCACTTCTTCATGTAAAAAAAGTTTATGTATTAATTTTAAAATTAAAGTTATCTAATAATCCATCCCATTAAAACACACTCATAGCTGAGTGTAGTGGCACATACCTGTAACCTCAGCACTCGAGAAGCTGGGACAGGAGGGTCATTGTGAGTTCAAAGCCAGTGTGGGTTACATAGTGAGTTTAAAGCTAGCCTGGGCTACAAAATGAGATTCTGTCTAAAAAAAACCCAAAACAACAACAACAACAAAAACACAGAAATGAAAAAAATAAAATATAATCCTTTATTTAGTCCTCCACTATTAAGCATTGAAATTATTTCTAGTTTGGCTTTGCCATAAGCTTTGCTGCTGAGAATATACAAATATAGTGTTTTTTATTTTTTGTTTTTGAGACAGCATCTCCCTATGTAGCCCTGACTGGCCTTGAACTCACAATGACCCTCCTGCCATAGATCTAAGCGCTGGGATGATAGGTACACACCACCACAAGATACATCTATAGGTTGTATCTTCTGGACTTGCCTGACTTTCTTGAGGAACAAGCACAGAATGGAAACACACAGGGCTAAAGGGTGTGGTTAGTTCTTATGACAAGGGTTTCCTGGGGGAAAATAGTCACAAAGAGTTTAAAGGAAATGGATCGCCAGATCCTCAACTTTCCTAAAATAGTTCTGCCTGAAAACAGGTTTTGTGTTTGCCACACAAAGGCAGGCAACTCTCATTCTCACAATTGTCTTCTTCCCATTTTACTGAAGGAAGACAGAGCCCTGGGGTAGAAAAACTTCCTGAGCACCAGTCTAGACTAAATTTAAAATTAGTAGAAGTATAAAAAATAAATGACTACAGCCAATGGGTAGCAAATTCTTTTACAAATTAGATGATTTCTATTTCTCTGCTTTCAAAAAACTGAAAGAGGAACTGGTCAAGTTGTCAAGAAAGGGATCATTAAAAATAAATTTTTTCTCAGGAGGCTGAGGCAGGAGGATCACGGAGAATTCCAGGCTACCTTGAGCTACAAAGTAAATTCAAGGCCTGTCTGAACTACACAGTAAAACTGTCTCAAAAAGATAAAAAAAAAAAAAACCAAAAAAACATCTTTTTTCTTTTCTTTTTTTTTTTTTTTGATGAGAGATCATTTTCTTAACCATAAAAAGGCTGAACCATAGGATATTGCCATTTCTGTAGATCAAAAGGGTCTGAATGCTAGCAATTTTATGATTCAGTCTAATAACTGAATGATTTTTAAAAAGTGAATATCACTATAATCAAAATTTTCCATTTCCATCTACTTATTTATAATGCAGAAGACTCCTCAGCACTTACATTTAAAACAATAAAAGCTGGGCATGGTGACACATGACTAGAATCCCAGTACTTAGGAGACTAAGGCAGGAGGATCACTGTGAGTTCAGGCAGGGCCAGCCTTAACTGAGTGAGATCCTGTCTCAAAAAAAATCAATAAATCCAAATCCGTTTTATTTCAAGGAGAAGAAAAAGAAAAAAAAAAAAAGAAAGAAATAGAAAAAGAAAAAGAAAAAAAACCCACACAGGAAGAGGCTTGGTAGTGGAAGCAGCAATGTGTTTGGCTTTGTGTGTGCTATTCCTTGTACATGAAATAAAATATTTTATTGATGTGTCACATGGAAGTTAGTTTTTAAAAAACCTGTTCAAATAAATAATTTGTTTTACAAAAAAAAATCAATAGATCAGTGAAAAATAAGAATAAAATAGAGAGGGCTGGGGATTTAGCTCAGCAGCATAAGCGACTGCCTTGCAAGCATGCGGTCTGTGAGTTAACTAAAAACAAAAACATTCTACATATCACTAAGAAATGTATTCCCAATAAATTTGTTTTTAGATTTTGTTGTTTTGTTTTTGTTTTTTTGAGACAGAGTCTTGCTATGTTATCCAAGCTGGACTTGAACTCATTGTGGTCTTCCTGCCTCAGCATCCTGAGTGCTGGAATTGTTATTTTAATCAGTTACATACTAATACACAATAACTTAGTCCCCTCCCCCAAATTTTAACACTCACCTTAGGATCACAGGAAATTTTAAAACACTTTGAGTTTCTGTTATATAATTTTTGTTAACAAAACATAGGATAGTTTGATCAACAAAATGCTCTTACCATAAAACAAAATAGGAAAAATACTGTTGAGGGATTAGAATGGAAATATGATTTCAGGGGAAAGAAGAAAGACATATATACAACAATTTATACTTTGATTAAAAACATGTTTCAAAATTCACATAAGCAACAAATTTAAACAGCTTAGAAGAGATAGACCAATATTTAATATTATCGACAACTTCTCTCTGTGTCTGTTTCTCCATTTGTAGTATAAGAAGACTGGCTATAAGTATGCAATTGGGGATTGGTCAAAGCAACTGCAGTTTATCTACACAATGGACAGGAGCAAGACCTAAAATAAATCTAAAACAAAAGCCAAAAGAGAAGAAGAAGAAGAAGAAGAAGAAGGAGGAGGAGGAGGAGGAGGAGGAGGAGGAGGAAGAGGGGGAAGGGGAAGGGGAGGGAGAAGGGGAAGGGGAGAGGGAGAGGGAGAGGGAGAGGGAGGGGAGGGGGAAGGGAGAGGGAGGGGAAGGGGGAAGGGAGAGGGAGGGGAAGGGGAAGAAGAGAAAATGAAGGATATAAAAATATACATATTTATGTCTATGAATTTCTGCAAAAATCCACAGAAAACTGAGAACAGAGGCTACATGGGGCACAGGCGTGAGGATACAGGTTCCATATTCCCTTTTCCCTGCCTTTATTCATGTGGTTTTAAAATATATTACTAAAAAAAAATTTTTAAAAATACAATAAAATATATTACTGTCTACCATGTTACTATCTTTTCTTAAAACATATTAAAATGTTTAAACCCATCTACATTACAAAACATTTTGGTACATGAAATACTCAGCATATTGAGGGAGCAGCTTAGATGGGCTCTCAGGTCCTTTCCAGCTGTGACTCTGTCAGACTGTGTAGGGAAAAAATGCTGGTGGTGGGCAGAGCAGGCTACTGCCATGGAGGAAACCTGACCCAGGGCAGTACCATGCACCTGCAATCCCAGCTACTCAGGATGGGAGGATCACTGGAGCCCAGGAGTTCAAGTCCAGCCTGGGGAACATAGCAAAAGCCATCTCAAAAAAAAAAAAAAAAAAAGAAAGGAAAGAAAAAGATTCACACACCCGCAGCAGTCATCCCTGTGTGGCCTGGAAAGACGCCGTGTACCACACCCTAAGCAGTACAACCTTCCTCTGCAAAGTGGACACTCGGTGCCTGACACCATAATACCCCACCTTGGAAAATCTGGTTTGGCAGAATCATAGATCTCCCTAATTCACTCTAGGTTTCTCTTCCAACCCCAACCACTGCCCCTTAAAAGTACTCAAGTAACTAAAGTCATCTGCTTGCCTTACATATCAGAATACACTTGCCTTGCCATTTCATAGAAAAATGACCACCCTCTTTCACTGTTCCTACCTGAAGACCAGGCCAATAGGCCTCCAAAGACTGGAAGACAGGCATGGACACAGTCCCCTTGTACATCTGCACCCATAGGTACCAGTCACCGAAGCGTGTGTAATTCCGAATGGCCTTGTTATACTCTGCATCACAGAAAAAGGGGCAATGGACATGTGAGTGATTGATGAGACAAAAGGTGGCCTTGACAACAAAGCACGAGCTTACACTCTGGGAAGATCAGATGATGATCTAGCTTCCAAGAGGCCTAGGATGCAATACAGCAAGCAGACTAGAAAGGATCACAGGTTCTAGAGTCAAATTTCCAGCCTCACGTTACAGCTTTGGCTTTAATGTATGCTATATCTGACCTTGGGCAAATTTTCCCCTTTTATTATCTGTTAAATTGGGAAAGTAATGTTATGGACCTAGTGGGATTGGTCAGTGTATCTATTCACTCAGCAAGCATTCAGATGTTCAGTGATCAACAAGACAAAGTCCAGCTCACATGGAGCTGATCTTCCACTGAGAACTTGAACATATTCCTTTACCCTGTGTTGCAAACTGTGAGGTTTGGGGCTTTGTTTTCTTTATTGCAGAATTCCCAATGCTGCCAGGCAGGGTGGTACACACCCGTAATCCCAGCACTCAGGGAACCAAGGCAGAAGAATGGCTGTGAGTCGAGGCTGGTCTAGATTACACAGTGAGACCCTGTCTCCAAAAAACAAAAAAAAGACTTCCTTACATTATCAGAGTGAATAATAAATAAATATGTGCGATAATTATCTGAATGAACAAAGCACAAAATATGCATGACAATAAATAAGATAATCTCAAAAAGTGTCATAAGGATTAAATGAAATAGCCCATGTTCAGAGCCTGGCATAGTACTCGGCACATCAATGGCACACAATAAATATTTGCTGACTAAATGAATAGTAGCTATAATAATTATTACTAGGTGCTCAACAGCTCCCAAGATCACTGGTGTGTGAGGGCCTGTAGGCTAAATGTATTTATTCAACACGCATTCACCTATTATCACACAAAGGTCTGGGCAAACTACGGAAATGACTAAGGCATGGGTTCTGCACTGAACTGTACAGTTGTCATTGCTGACGATGGCTGACTCCAGGAAAGATGCCAAAGGTCCTAAACTCTACAAAAGGATCACACCATTTCCTGGGTAAAGTGATACTTCAACTGGACTTTGAAGAATAAACAGAATTTGAACACATGAAGACAGGAAAGAAGATATTCCAGACAAAGGAAACCCCATATGCAATGGCCAGGAGATAAGAAATCCAGGCCAGGAACAGGGAACACAGAGAGCCTCAGGTTGGTCTTGTAAGAGGGCATGAGATGCAGTGGGCATCAAGTAGGCCATGTGGACCCACGCTGGCATGGAATGCAGACTCAGGTATTCTGAGTTGACTCTGCATGCTTTTGGGAGTGATTCAAAGTTTACAAATAAACCACACATTGACATGAAGTCAGTCAAGTGTGTGGCACATGCCTTTAATCCTGGCACCTCAGGAGGCTGAGGCAAGGATCATCACAAGTTCTAAGCCATCCTGGGCTACACAGTGAGTTCAAGACCAGCTGGAACTAAACAGAGATGCCATCTCAAGTAAACAAAACAAAAAAACAGGGAAAGTCATTAAAAGCCCCCTTACCCTGCCCTTTTTACCTAGGAACATGGCCATGAGTTCCTTGTCCTGAAGCAGGATGGCTCCTTTCACCAGGTACTCAAAATAGGAGTCAACACCAGCTCCAATACCTGCATCCTGGGCCACCCACTTGCCTGTGAGCACATCAATGTGGTTGCCAACCTGGGAAAGAGATGTAGTGTCAAGGCCAAAAAAAGGTCAACTCTCATCCTCTTCCCAGCATCCTCTGCCGGCCCAGTGAGATGCGAGACAGGGCCCCTAGTACTTCCTGGACACTCTCAGGCTATGGAGGAGGCAGGTCAAGGTCAGCCTTCCTGCACATCTGTACAGTGGAGATGCTTTTCATGTACATTTATGAGGATTTAATTACACATGCTGTGCAAAAAATGAGGAAGGAAAATGACTTGGAGTGTTTATACCCTGCCTAGATCATGAGATGAGACAAGAACTTGCTGTTCCCACAATCCGTCTCACACTTTAGAGCTCAGAGCTTGTGATTCCCGTGTGTAAAGACATGAGACATACTTCCTGTATTTCCAGAAACTGACTCTAGAGACATACCCTGGAAGCTGATAGAGCACATGTTTCTAAAGAAAGGAACTGGATAGCTAGGCGACAGGGGTCCGAGGGGACTTTGCCAGTGTCACTGGGTTTTTTTGTGTGTGTATGTGTGTATCTTTTCACTTTTGAGCAACATGATTATAGTCTTTTAAAAATAGATATTAAAAATACTTAAAGGAAGAGATGTGCTTTTCATATAGTATGGGCTATTCCTAGAAACTGGTAACTTAATTTTTATTCAATCAAAAAGAAATAGCTAATGGTTCAGTGTTCATTTGGGTTCCCCAGGGGCAGACCCCAGCAAAGACTGAAAGAAGGTCAGTCACTGGAAATACCAGTAGAGGAGGAAGGAGTAAGACAAGGAAGGGAAGACGGCCCATATGCGCGTGTTGGGAGGGCGTGGTTCAAACAAGTTTCTGCCATGGGCACTGGAGCCGAGTTCTGCTAGGAGGTCAGGGATTCATGTAGGGTGATTTTCCCCAATGCGGGAGATGGGCGGGTGCAGGAGGATAAAAGTGTATCCACAAACTCCTATCCATATCAGTCCCTGGTTGGGAGTTGCTCATGAGTAACATTAAATTCCTGTCTTTCCAATCAAATGCAATCAGAGAAGGTTCCAAGCACCAGAGAAGGCCCACAGGCCAAGTGACATGGGTGGTGGCAGTTGACAGACAGGTCAGTGTGCAAAGAAATGGGAAGGGTCAAAAGGATATGGGCTGGGTACCAACAAAGCCCACTGCAGGTCTCTAGAGTGCCACCTTCTAAAGGGATCTGTAAAGATTCCTCACATAATCCCTGCTCTTCAAGCTGATCTAGCGCCAGACTTTGCATAGAATGTGCCTATACATGGATCACTTTGGAACAGTTTTTAGAAGTCACAATGACTAAGCAAAGGAGGTACTGATACATCCACATTACCGCTGAAGTAACTGAGAACCAGAGAGGTTAAGCGACTTGCCTACAGGCATACATAAGGCCCTAACTTAATTAGCCAGGAATCATTTTTTCTGAGAAAATCTATTCAACACTTCTCTCTCACCACTGATGTTCAAAAGTGTCTTACCACTGCAGAAAGACCCAAAAAATTTGGGTCAGGTGGGTTAATGAACCACAGGGGCAACAAGTATATGACTGCTCCCTAGAAATCAGAGAAGCTCAAGACTCAACACGGCCCTTGCTCCCTGCTGCGGGATGGGTTCTCAGGCCTTCTTTGCTTCTGTGCCCAAAAATGAAGAGGGACTTGGCCCACTTTAAGTGCCTGGGGGCCAAGTCCTGGGCTACTCCAGAGGTTGCCCTATGTTTCCCTGGGCTCAACTGGTTGGGAGTTGCTCATGAGTAACATTAAATTCCTGTCTTTCCAATCAAATGCTCAGAACCCTAGGCCTCTGGGCTCACAGCCCAGAGCTCAAGGGGTCAGACTTGACTCAGGCAGGAAAGGCAGTGGCTAACCTACCAGCCCGATATCGGATCGGCTCTCCCACAGGCGCATCAGGGCCACTCTGGCCACATCCTCAAACACAGGGTCTCCAGTGAGGCTGCTCAAGGTGGCAAATTCCACGATGAAGGTCCCGATCCCTGCCGTACAGGTGACAGGGGTCTCTCCTGGGTTCACGCCATGAAGCAGGTTCACTGTTCCATAGGGCATCCCAGTGGGGGTCTGAAAGGCTAACCAATTAAAAACTTATCACTCCAGATGGGAGCAGGGAAGTAGGGAATGGTTTTGATACAGGCCCAATGCTTGAGACCTTGGCCAGCAGGTTCCTCTTTTTCTTTCTTTCTTTCTTTTTTTTTTTTTTATCCCTTTTTGAGGCAGGGTCTCGCTATGTGGTTCAGGCTGGCCTTGAGCTCACTTTGTAGCCCAGGCTGGTCTTGAACTCGCAACAATCCTCCTGCCTCAGCCTCCCGAGTGCTAGGATTACAGGAGTGCGCCATCATGCCCTGCTGGTTCCTTTTTCTTTTGGGTGATCTGCTAGAGTCTGAGCCACAGAAGGACAAACGTCACACTGGGAGAGCCCTTAGCAGCCACCTAACCCTGAACACTAACCTGCCTGACCCCCTTGGACTTCTTCCAGTGATGAAGGCATATGGAGGCAGCCGTGCTTCAGGTGTCACATCCCACACAGATCACCTCAGCTACAGTGAATCTACTTTTACTTTACTTTTTTTTTACACTATGCCCTCTGAGGCCAGGCAGGAAACTCAGTGTGAAGCAGACAAGGCTTAAGCTATAGAAGTAGGGGTGGCTGTGGCACACCAACAAGAACACGCTGCACTAGAAGCTGATCTCAGTACTGGGGACAGAACGCAGTGTATGCTGGTTAAGCCCTCATCACTGAGCAACATCCCTGGCCCTTATTTAAATTTTATTTTAAGATACAGTCTCACTAAATCGCCAAGGCTGAACTTAAATTTGTGATCCTCTGCCCTCAGCTTCCCAAGTAGCTGGGATTATAGGTGTGTGCCATCATGCCCTGCCACTCAAAGACTTCTTAAAATACTGTTCTGATCAAATGAAACAGATCAGTACACCCTACTTAATTTCAAAGGAGCCATCTGAGATTTCTTTTCTCATAAGGAGTTTAAGGGCAAAATTATTTTTAAAAGAAAGAAAAAAAATATAAACCACTAAACCACTGATAATATATGACCCCTAATTTATAGCGTAGGAAAATCCTGGCTGTAAACTGATTGAGCCAAAGGTCACATAGCAGTGTCACACTGTGCCAGGCCAGGAACACCTGCCCAGACCTCTCACCCTCACCCCAACCCTAGCCCAGCTCTGCCTACCACACCTTGCACCTTCTAATCCAAGGCAAGAACTCAGCAACCAGCCTGAGATAGAGACTTCCTCTCTAGGCCGAAAGGTTAAACAACTGCAGAGGAGTCTGTGCGTCACCAGCTATGAACTAAGTTGTCAAAACTTCCAAGAGCTACAGAGTCCAGTAACTTTGTTACTGAAAAGACACTTACTATTTGTCAGGCATGAGTGGTAAGCAAGGAAAATGTTAAGTCACAATCAAGAAGGGCTCAAAGAAACATTTTAGAAAAGACAGGAAGTATTAAAAAGAAGAATGTTGTTCCTTCTTAATTTTCCTAACACTGCCAATAAGTATCCCATATGGATCAGTCCCCAGGCCACCCCCTAAAAAAGAAGAGTAACAAATAAAAAATAAAAATAAAAAAAAAAAGAAGAGTAACAAAACCTCCTCCTTTACCTAAAGGAAGGGTACTGGTACTTACTTTATAATAACTCCATATGTACTTTTGAATAAGCATATTTCTCAATTCAAATTTTTATAAATTAAAAAAAAAAGGAGCAAAAGGCAGTTTCCTTTAGGGATGACTCACATAGGACATGATGTTTGCTAGGAGACACTCAGGCCATGAGCCATGGGCCACGAGTAAGGCCCTGAATCCAGCAAACCCATTTGCCTCGGCTCTCCCCAAGGATAAGCCCAAGGGCTACACGTGGGGATGAGTATAGGAGATGGCCGAGGGACTGGTGGAGCGCACACTATGATGTGTTTGGGTGTGAGCAGCCCTTGGATCTCCACCCCACTCTGGAGGGAACACAGTGTCCAGCTGACGCTGCTGATGCCTGCCTAGAGTGGCTGCCCCACTGGACAAAAACAGTGGGGCTTGGCCTATAGCCCTGGATGCTGCTTAGCCACAAAACAAATCCCTCTCACTGCAATAGCATTTAAAGTTCTCCAAGCACTTTCTTCTGACCCCATTTCAGCCTCCCCAAGACTCGATGTTGTAGGGAGGAAGGAATTACAGTTTTAATTTGATAGACAGGGCAACTGAACAAAGGAGAGGGAAAATGGCTTGGATGCTGGCTAGCACAGCCAAGTCTAGAACCTTTGGCTTCTAATGCTCAGACCAAGACTCTGCCAGGGAGCCTTATTATTTCAGCAGTGTGAGGGCCTGAGAGGAAGAATAGGGCTCAATTAAAATAAGACAAGGACAATCTACCCAGTAGGCTGGTCTTTTGCCATGCCCACAGTTATCAGGTCAGCTGAGCCATTCTGGGTCAGTGCCTAGCAAACCCTTAAAATGCCCTAGACACTCCTGATTTCTGTGATCAGAACCCAGGGGTCAGAATAGAGTATACAGGTGATAAAACATCAGGAAATGATTCAGCATTATCACTCTTGGCTCAGGTGAGGGAAGCAGGACACTGGATTTCACATCTCCCCATCTCTGTATGGATCTTACCTGGGAGAAGTTTCCGGGCTGCCTCCTCAGCCATCCTCAGCAGAGGTCCTGAACAAGGCCATCCTGCCTCCACTTCTACCCCAGCCTTCTTTGACAACAGATGAGCAGACAGGAGTCCTCCTACCACTGCAGATGGCACAAAATGCAAACGATCACAGTCCCAATGACCAGTGTTTCCCTTGTGCAAATTAATACTAAGCACTGTTAGGCTGGCTCCCCAAGAAAGGGGCTGAGTCACCCCTAGTGAGAGTCATCCCTTAATTCCACATAATCCCATGTATTGTAGATTATAAAGTCCACAAGGTTTTTCTTCTTGGTAGGTCACAAAACCAATGGCTATCTTCTGAAGTCCCTACTGTGTACAGAGCACTAGGTACTGCTCCTCCCTCTTCAGATAAAAACATTGAGATTCAGAGAGGCAGCTGGGCAAGGCATTGCCCATCTGTAATCCCAACACTCAAGAGGCAAGAGGATTGCTGTGAGTTCGAGGCCAGCCTGGGCTACATAGTGAGTTCAGTCAGTCTCACATAGTGAGATCTTGTCTAAAAAGAAAAAAAAGAAAAAGAAAAAAAAGAAAAGATTTAGTGAGGCAAAATAACTTGCCCCAGGCCATTCAACTAGTTGGTGGTAGGGCCAGGTCTACATGGTTCCAAAGCCTATCTTCATTCAGCTTTGTTACACTGTCTCCCCTCAGCTGTCACAAGTAGGGAGATGAGAAGAGTGGTTATTCCTTCCCATTAATTTATCTATTTTAATTGATCATGCCATACTTAGGACTTATAAAAACACACAAAGGGAATGTGTCTGGAAATATGGATAACTAGATGTCAGAAATGGCCTTCTGACTAAAAGTAACAACTGACCCTGACCTTCAATTTCCCCCTCCTCCTGGCAGAAGGGCAACAGAAAAAAAAGGCAGGACCTGGCCAAAGTGGGGTCTGATCACAGGTCTCTGCATTAGTAGAGACCTGAAAGGATGATATATTTTGTGTAAGGATGAATTAAAAACAGACCCTGAAAAAGGCAAAGAAAGTACTCAAAAGGAAAGAACAACTAGGATAGGGGAAAGGAGAAAAGAAAGAAGGGAAAAGTGTGTGTGTGTGTTTGTGTATTTGTGTGTTTGTGTGTGTGTGTATACACAAAATAGATAAGTGTACTACTAACCTGTTAATTCATCAAAAAGAAGTTTGTGTTTTCATTGTTTGATCATTTGTTTCATGCCTAAGTCTTTTTTTTTTTTTTTCTTTTTGGTACAAGGGATCAAACTCATAACCTCACACAAGCACTTTATCATTGAGCTAAATCCCTGGCCAATGCCTAAGTCTTATAATCTGAACAACTACTTTTAAGATAACAATATGAAATATAATAACTAGTGTTAATCTCCTATTTTTTAAAAAATTCTGTATCGTTTCCTTTTTGTTTTGTTTTTACAATAAAAAAAAAAAATAGACCCAGCACACCTCACCTAGTACACAAAGGAATATTAGATGCTTCAAATCTGGGTGCCAAGTGAAAGGGAAGGAAAAATGAATAAATATCCCAGAGAATCAGTAATTCTAATCTATTACTCACAAATTCCTGCAGTTTGAATTCACACTAACTGGAAAGTCTAGAAAACCTCAAGCATGTAGCATAAAGTAGGTTTGCATAGGTAGTACCTCTAGTAATATGGCAGAAACTATCAAAAACTGTATCTGGAAGAACCTAAGGTTCAACCTAGGCCTCAAAGAATCCTACACAGAAAGTCTAGGAAATGAACGTACAATTTAAAAAAAGTAAAAATCATAAAGCAAACACGGAAACAAAGCATTCTGAATAACAGCCAACAGAAACAACAGGAGAACAAGAACAACCAATAATTCAGATAGTAGAATTATCAAACAAAATAGAAAATAAGTGTCATATGCTTAAAGAAATAAAAAAGGGGTTGGACTATATGAGTAAGTAGGAAGAAATAATAAAAGTTATCAGGAATATTTATAAAATGACTAAACAGAGTTACAAAAAGAAATAGCAAATTAAAAATAGCAAGGACATACATAATAGCAGATAAGACAGCAGAATAGATAGATAGACTTGAAGACAAACCCAAAAAGTTACCAAGAATGCAACACGAAGAGACAAAATTTCCTTAAAAAACATAGCAGAGACTTGGAGGATACAGTGAGAAGATGAAACATATATCTAGTTGGAATTTCAAAAAAAGAAAAAATGGGTAGAGGCAATATTTGAAAGAAAATACTTAAGAACTCTCTCAAAGGAATGGTAGCAATTCTCAAACCCAAGACCTTGAAACAAAATAATAAAAATAATCTTCCATTTATATACATCATGGTAACACTGCAGAACATCAAAGAAGTAAAGACCTTAAAAGCAGCCAGGGTTCATGTAAAATGAATGTTAAAGCTGAGAAATGGCTATGTTTAGTTCGCTGGGCTATTTACTTATATATAGGCTAGCATTTCCATAATAAAAAGTTTATAGAGGGGGCACCCAGAGGGAAAAAAAAGATTAACTTCAAAGAAATAATGTAGATTGACAGATTACTTCTTAACAACAACCATGAAACCAAAAGACAATGAAAAAGTTTCTTCAATGTGCTAAGAGAAAATAATCATATATTTATATCAGAAATGAAAGTATAATGATGACCTTCATTTACAGATGATAAATTGGGCTCAGAAGTTGGGAGAGCCAGGCCTGGGGGTATAGCTCTGTGGCAGAGCACTTGCATAGCATGCATGAGTCCTGGGTTAGATTCCCTGATAGTACAAAAAGGGAGAAAGAAAAAGAAGTTGTGAGACATGGCAGTGCACAGCACCTCAAACTCGGCTACACTAGGATTCAGCATCATGCTCGCCCTCCACTTTCTTCTTTTTAAATTTTTATGTATCATAGATCTGGGATAAAGTTTTAGTGCCAGGACATATGAAACAAAGGGGAAGCATAACTCTGCCTTCTAGAAGTAAAAACTATAAGCTAGTGATCTAGAGGGTCACTCAATAAGGGATGTGGGAGCCTCATAAGAACCACTGGACTCTGCTAAAAATACCAATTCTAGAACCGAATCCAAAGTTCACAATTAAACTGAGGGTAAATCCCACACATGAACATTTTAAAAGGTCCCAAGTAATTTTTTAAAACTAATGTCCTTAACATGCATTGTCCAATACAATAATCGCTAATCACATCTGCTATTTAAATTTAAATGCAGTTCCTTGGTTACAATAGATACGTATCAAATGCTCAAAGCCCATGTGGTTGTTGGCTACTATATTGGCTAACACAGATTTCCATCAAGAAAATGTTTCCATCAAGCAAACATTTCCATCAAGAAAATGTTCACAGCCAGGCGTGGTGGCACATGCCTTAATCCCAGCACCCGAGAGGCTGAGGCAGGAGGATCCTTCCAAGTTTAACACTGGTCTATGCTACAAAGTGAGCTCACGGCCAGCCTGAACTACATAGCAAGACCCTGTCCTTAGACCACTCCCCCAACCAAAAAAAAGAAAAGAAAATGTTCAAATGGGAAGGGGCATTAGGGAGTGGGGAGAGGGAAAGAAAGGAAAAAGGAAAAAGAAAAAAATGAGGAAAAAGAGGAAACAAAGCTTTTGCAAATAAGGAGGGGGGTCAAACAGAGGGCAGAGGAAAGAAGAAAAAAACAATCAAAGTATAGCATGTACAGGTACAAATTTCCTATGATGATTGTGGTCATTATGTATACCTAAAATGTGCCAATAAACTTCATTAATTTTTAAAAATAATAAAGTTTTTAAAAGCTCCAACAAGGCAGAGATTTCATCATTCTTGTTTATAGCACAAAACCAATAATACATATGTAATTCTGGCCTATTTCTTTCCAGTACTTTCTCTGTCTGTTCCTCACTTGCATGTCTAAAACTAATGACAAATCCTGAGGTAATCCTCCTCTCCTGCCAGAACCCTGTCTGCCAGTCACGGCCTTTGGCCAAGCACCCGGTAGGGTGGGCCCTGAAGACACTATTTACCACTTCTTGGTTTTCACAGCAGCAACTTTACTCTCTTTTCTTCAGAGGTCCTATAAAGCAACTCTCACCTCGAATGTTGGTTTCAAACACAGAGGCATTCACGTCGATATCAAAGTCCACATTGTCCTGGAGCACTTCAACCACTCTCTGGAATTCGGAGACATTCCCTAAAATCTGGAAAGAGGCACAGAAGGTGCTGGATTCAGAGTTTGGGATCCTGTGCTGGTATAGCCCTCATTCATTCAATTAAAGACCTCCAGTTCCTGTCTTAAATCTAGTTAAAGGGAAACAACCCTAGGAATCAGAAACCCAGGGAAGCTAGGAATCAGAAATCCAGTATCAAGACACTGGTTAAGTAAATTTCTCAAAATCAATTCTAGAGTCATTAGGTACTTTTTTTTTTTTTTTTTGATAGGGTCTCATTATGTTGTTTCTTTTGGCCTTGCACTCACTCAGTAGCCCAGGCTGGCCTCAAACTTGTGGCAAATCCTCTTGCCTCAGCCTCCTGAGTGCTGAGATTACATGTGTCACATGCTTGGCTTGAGCTTCCATTTAAATGGATATGATATAAAGAGTGTAGACTCCATAAGGAAATCTTATACAATGAGTACCAGTTTTTAATCCCCCTTTTGTCACATTTGCTCTTGTGGAAAATATTACAAATTGGCTTCCAACTTTCTTTACTCAGATGGTTGCTTTCTCTGCCCTGTGGTACTTGGTCACTTCTAACTCTTACAGAGTCTACTGGGGACATTTCTTGGAAAAACTTGTCTTCCTAATAATAGACACAGTTGGCATGGCTCTCCCTCTGCCTCTGTCCGCCCTGAAAGCAGGCTTGATGATTTCTGGAGCTGTGGTTCTACCATGGGGTATTAAGCATGGGCATGAGAGCCAGTTCATTCACAGTAGAACAGAAAGGCACCAACAGCCCAGGTTCTACTAGCATAGTTACATAGAGGACCCAATTCTAGAAATTACCTCCAGATTTTCTCCTACTTGAGAAAAATAAACACTCTTTCTTTAAACCATCAGCTAAATGCATTCTGGGTATCTTTTATTCTGATAACTGCACCCAAATTTTCCTCTGAAGAATCACCCTCCTATAGTCACTCCTGTGGCTTGAGGAAGACTAATGCCATGTCCCCAGCAGTAGCCTGGGCACCTGGTTTGGACCGGCCTCAGTAGCATATCCTTTGGCCAATAAATGGTTCAGGTGCAGACTCAGTGAAGAGGCAGGTCCTAGAATTACTGGAAAAAGTGTAATTGTTTCTACAGTTTCCTAAATAAGTGGGACATAAATGAAACTAACCCCACCACATCTATTTCTTTCCATATTAAGAAAATCTTTGGGCTGGGGATTTAGCTCAGTGGCTTAAGTGCCTGCCTGGCAAGTGCACAGTCATAAGTTTGATTCCTGGTACAAAAAAAAAAAAAATCTCTGCATAAGCAGAGCCCTCATTTGCTTCTGAATTTCCCCAGAATGCCAAGTACAGCTCACAAAGCAATTACTTGACAAATATTTATTCAATGATTACACAAATATTTCTTCACATTGCAGTGGGTGACCTCAAACAGAAATCTCATCATTTCCTGCCTTAAGAAATTCCACTAGCTTTTGCTTGCACTAAATTAAAGATCAAAACCATGCAGCATCTGGGTCCCCTCCATCCTTCCAGTTTATTTCTTCCCTCTTCACCCCCTCCCCCCCACCATCTGGTGTTCCTTCCATGCTTGTCTGCCATACATTTTGAGGGGCTTTTTTGTTTTGTTTTTTGAGACAGGGTCTCACTATGCAGTTCAGGCTGGCCCTGAACTCACTTATGTAGTCTAGACTGGCCTCCAACTCACAGAGATCATCCTGTCTCAGCCTCCCAAGTGCTGGGATTACAGATGTGTACCATCACACCCAGCTGCCATAATGTAGTTGCACTTGTTGTTTTTGCCTAGAATGCTCTTCCTCCACTTTCCTGTCAGTACCCGTTTCTCCTTCAGATTCAACTTACGTGTCATGTCTTGGCTTCAGGGAAGTTCTCCCACTCTCTTCAGTATAGGGCATATTTTTTTAGTGCTGGGGATCAAACGCACGACCTTGCCAAGCAAGTGCCGCTGAGCTAAATCTCCGGCCCAGGCAGATACTTTTGTTACCCAAGCAGATACTTTTGTTATGATCATTTGCAGAATTATGTTCCTTTCCTTTAGAGCACTCTCCTTAATTTGTAATTATACGTTCTTCAAGGTTATTCCTTGCCCTTTGTTTCCCTTGCTAATACCACACACTCCAGGCAAGCAGGGGCCACCTCTGTTAAACTCACCATTATCACTCCAGAGTTCAGCACTGTGCCTGATATACAGTTGGTCCTCAGTAAATATTTGGTGAATGGATTAGTACATATGAATTAACATTAAGCAAAACAAATTATAAACTGAATTGTATCAATCATATAAATAGTATGTGAACCAAATATAATGAAACAGGAGGAAAGTTGTTAAATACTTTCTTGTTTTTGCTTTGCTTGTTTTTTGAGACAGGGTCTTGCTGTGTAGTTCAGGTTGGCCTTGGACTCACTGTGTGGCCCAGGTTGGCCTCCGACTCATGGTGATCCTCCTGCCTCAACCTCTTAAGTGCTAGGATAATAGGTATGAACCACCATGCCTAGCACTTGTGGCTTTTTAAACAGATAGTCAAGTTTTGCAGTCATACAGAATTAAGTTCAAGTACTGGCTCTACTTTATAATAGCTTTATGTCTTACCCATGTCATTTTACCTTTCTAAACATATTTCTTAGCTGTAAGAAGTAAAAGTACTTACCTCATGAAGTTGTTAGAAGAAATAAGGTGACACAGTACTCCTAAAGTGCTTAGTTAGAGCCCTATACATAAAATAGTAACTAGAATAGTTTCTGTTTTTATTTTTATTGCACATGGCTATTAGGATGTAGGCTGAAAAACCAGGATATCAAAATCTTTGTATCCCTCACAGAATTATATATGGCTATCACAGGTCCCTGTCTCTCACAGGTCTTCTATAAATGTTTACAAAATAAATGAATCAGAATAAGTTGGAATATTTGGTTTTCTCCTATTTAGATTGGTAACCAGAGACAAATGGTTCAGAATCATGAGATAAAAGACCTAAGAGAGGAATTTATTTCTATCCACAACCAAGCTGAAAAAGAGGAAAGATGTTGGTTACAACAATGGCAAAGAGAAAGAGAAATAGATGAGATACTTACCAGCAAGGTGTCCAGAGCATCAATGAGAGTCAGAGAAAAACTGTAAAAGGACAGAAATCCAAACTGCTTAGTAAGAAAACTAAACACCAGTTAAATGGCTATTATAGTCTAGATCCTGCCACCAAACTACATGAGGCATTGGGATGTCTCGGCCCTCCCCACTTACCACAATAGAGAAACCACAGGGAAACTTCTGAGATATCTGCCCTTCTTAATGTACCTGGAAGTGCGAGCTGACACTGCTCAATTGTAATTAAACACATCATCTATATTCTCTGGAATTCTTCTGTGCCATGGGGAGGCAGAATAAGTTTGTAGGTAAAAGCCCAAGCTTTTTAGCAATTCCACACACAGGAATTTACTCCACAGGACAGAGTTGTTTGACATTACTCAGAACAGCATCATTTAGAACAGTAAAAGGTTAGAAAAAACCTACTGTGTTCCAGTTGAAGAGTGACGAACTAAACTGGTACAAACAGTGCAAAACTAAAAGGTTACCAAAAAGATGCTTATCAGGGATTGTGTGCTGATAAAGATATTCACATTATGTTGTTACATGAAAAAGACAAGGTACAGAGCAGCAAAAACAGAAATATTGACAGAAAGTAGATTAGCTGTTATTAGGGCCAGTGGTGATGGATAGATGAACTATAAAGGAATACAAGAAAACATTTTAGAATGGAAGAAGCATTCTGTACCTTGGCTGTGATGGTGGTTACTATATACTTGAAATGAGGGTATTGCATTGTATGGAAATTATACATTCAAAGGTTAGTTTGAAAAAGACCTTCACCAAATAAATAAATAAATGAAGCACATGCCTGTAATCCCAGCACCTGGGAGGCAGAGGCAGGAGCTCAAGACCAGCCTAAACTGCATAGTGAGACTCTGTCTCAAAAAGACAAAAAAGGAAAAAAAAAAAAAAAAAAAACCTTCAAAGGCTTATACCCCACAAAATGGTATAAACCAAGAAAAGGTAACAATGATTGGAGTTCTAAAGTCTGAGAGAAATTTACTTTGTCACATAGGATTTTTTTTCATACTGGGGATTGAACTCAAGATCAAGCACTTGCCAGGTAAACACTTGTGCTGCTGAGCTATATCCCCAGCTCCTCACACATGACTTTGTACTACATGAATTAGCCCTGTTTTGTATTTTTTCAACTAAAAAATGTAAACCAGAACAAGTTCTGAGATTTCTTAGCTTCTTAACGTAGGAAGGAATGCAATCATTTATAAATATTTAAACTTGGGATATTTGCACCTAACTCCTAAAATGCTTAGCTTCGTGTTCAATAAATGCCAGCCTCTGCTAATGCAGTGATTCCTCACTCACAAGGAACAAGACAGAATTCCAGTGCATATATTTTTATTCTCATAGATGTGGAAAGAAACCAGTAGACGAGCGAAAATGATAGTAGAGAGAAGTGCTACAAAGAAAACAAGTGAACTGTGAGAATGACCTGAAGAGACGTGATAGAGGTATGAATGACAAGAAACCATAAAACAAGGCTAATGAAGAAAGTGTGTTCACACAGTGAACCAATTACCAAGAGTCTTAAATTTGGGGACAGTCACAGTGTCTCCTGGACCTGTTTGCCCACCTACAAAATGAAGGGGTTGGGCTTTCCAATTCTTGGAACTCTTTCAGCCACCATAACTCTGACTCCAGAAACTTGCCCAAATTCCCACACCTGTTTGTTAGTTACTAGTGACGCTGAGTCCAGAGGTCCAGCTAGCCAGGTGAATCAAGGACTTTATACACTTTGAGACGCTAGGTAGATCCTGGAGGTGCTGGTTTAAATTTGGAGGGGTGCAGTCTAACCCCGTCTAGGTACTTTCCAGAATCGGTGAGACCCTGAAGCCACCCAAGTGAGCCTCCCTTGACCGGTACACTGCGGCCCCTTTTGGCCCTCGACTCATACTACCTGCCCCAGGTGTCATGCCCATCACAGGTGAGAGGTCGCAGCTCGTCGTAGGGAAAGGCATTTTCCAGATAGCTGTCGTAGGCGTGGTAGAACATGGCCTTGACTCGCTCCCTAGTGCGAGGGACCAGAAATAAGTCAGGGGGGTCAGAACACAAAACGAGATGGTAGAAAGGACAAGAAATAGTGCCGAAAGGGGAAATCACCAGCTGATTTCTGCCGAGGGTCCGGCAGCAGGACCCGAGCATGTGGGTATAGGGAGAAGGCTGTCTTGGGACGGAGGGAAAAGGAAGGAACCGGGTCCACGCTTCCCATTCCCCAACTATAAAAGGGCGGGAGCGTGGCCTTCTTCACCTGTAGTGGGCAGGGTCCGGCGCGGTGCCGTCGGGACCTGGCGCACCATGGTGCAGGGGCAGCAGCGCACACAGGAGGCCGAGCGGGATGATCAGCCGGAAAGGCATAGAGCTCGTAGTGGGTCAGTGCTGCGGCAGCAGCTGCAGCCACCGCCACCAGCTCATCCTGAAACCCTCAACTGTTTCTTCCGGGGATCCGCACCACTACGCCTGCGCACCGAGAAATCAGCCACTGACTTCCGGACTACAAGCCCCAGAATGCAACGGGTGGCGAAGAGCGTGTAGGTGTACATGCAGTCGTCCAATCTGACATAAACGTGTCTTACAGACAGTGGCTGCTGTTACTATTATTACTAATTAATGTTTTAATAATGCCAGTTAAGATTTATTGAGTACTTGTATATTAAAACAGCATATAACATTTTAAAAGCATTACCTAGTTTGGTTTTTTTTTCACCACTCACTTTATTAAGCAAGTATAAGCAGGGGCCCAATATTTGTTGAATGGACATATATAAAATAAATGAAATAAACAACCTCCCCCCAAAAAACCAAAATGCCAGGGTGGTGGCAGATGCCTGTAATCCCAGCACTTGGGAGGCCAAAGCAGGAGGATCATTCAAAGTCAACGTGAACTACATAGTGAGACCTTGTGTTTAAAAAAAGGAAAGAAACAGAAATAAAGAAATGAAAGAAAGAAAAGAAAGAAAGAAAGTTCAGGTTTGACCATTGTTAGAGACACTGAGTTTCCCAAGCCAGTTCCCTTGTTGTATAGCAGCTTAGAATTATTTTTTTCCAAAACTGCCACTCTTGATGTTTCCTGAAATCTTTTCATGTCTAGGAGTTCGTAAGTACTTTTATTTTTGGTTATGTCACATCATCATAATCCCTTTGGTCTTGATCCCAACGGAGAAGAGTGCTTTTCCCAACACTTGAGACCATTTCACTGGTTGCAGCCTACAGTGTCCCATTTGGGAATAAAAATCTTGAGAATTAATATAGTTTAAATTAATATAGTTTTGAGTTTCAAACTCATTTTTCCATTTTCCTTTTTGCAATTTCCTAGAGTTTGAACAACATGTTAGACTATAATAACATTTATGATTTTGGTCAGTGTGAATGAATTTAAAGTCAAATCTGAGCTTCAGTTACAACTCTGCCATTGAAGCACAACTTATATACGTGACCCAGGACAAGCCTCTTCCCTTGTCTGAACTCAGAGTCATCATGTTATCAGTAGTTTCTTTACAAATGACTCACAATCAAAAGTCTACCAGGTCCTTCTTTCCCCAAACAAGGAATTGGACAAAACAAGCCAAAAATGGTGCCAACACTGTTTGGAAAGTAAGAGGTAAGTGGGTATGGGAGAAACCAGCTCTACAGAGTGAACTTGGGAAGAACAAAAGAAAAGGAAGATAATAGCAAGCATAAAAGTACACACTTTTATGTGTTGCATCTGGGAAATGCAACACAGGCTATAGTGGGAAGTCCAAAATACCATCAGTTGATATGCTATTGGCTTATCCCAAGGAAATACGTGTTCAACCTGCTGCTCACCCATTTTTTCTCCTTTGTTTTTTCTCATCTGTAAATCAAGAATTATAATAATATTTAATAAGGTTGTGAGCTACTGTGTTATGTTATACTTGTTATACCAGCAGAAAGACAGTCAGTAAACATTAGGGTGATTTTGGAAACTCTTGGAGCTGCCAAATGGACCACAGTAAGCTGAGACATGGATAACAACACAAGAGCACTGTATGAGTTTCCTGGTCCAGCATAACAAATTACCACCAGCTTGGCAGCTTATAGCAACAGAAACTTAGTCTGGGTCCTAAAAGACAGAAGCCTGAAATCAGTTTCTCTAAGCCAAAATTAAATTTTTAGCAGGGACAATCATTCTCTAAAAGCTTAAGGGGAAAATTCATTTCTTACCTTTCTTCTAACTTCTGGCATTCTTTGGCTTATGGGGTATATCACTCAGGACTCTGTCTCTGTCTTCACATCACCTCTTTGAGTGTGTGTCACACCTCCCTCCTCTCTCTCTCTCTCTCTCTCTGGGTCTCACTCTGTAGTTCTGGCTGGCCTTGAACTCAAGGTAAATTCTCCTGCCTCAGCCTCCTGAATGGTGAGATTACAGCCATGTACTACCATGCCTGGCTTGCTTCTCATCTTCATGAACATTTTTTATTGCATTTCAAACCTACCTGGGTAATACATGATAATCTCCTATCTCAAGATTCTCAATCACATGTTTACAGACTCTTTTTCAAATAATTTACAGACTCGTATCCAAATAGGGAAATAGGATAAACATTTACATGTCCCAAAGATAGGAGCTGATTTTTTTTAGGACCTAAAGTTTAAAGAGATGTTTTTCAACCTAGAAAACATATGAAGTATTTTTCAGGTCTGAGCCTTTCCTGTTCTGAAACTCAGCCTATCCTAATTGTCTTGTAGCTTATCTTTTTGTCCTTCATTCAAAACTCTAGATTAGATAAACGGTTTTCAGGGAGGATGAGACCAGGCTGCCTGAATTTGATAATGATATGTCTCTATGAGTAATATTGAAATATTCATAATTTCTCTTTATTTTCTTTTCCTAGTTTGATGAAAATACTTATTTTCCACACTGTTATAGAATAAATAAAACCATGATTGATGTTTTCATCATCCATGTGACTAATTTCATAGTTCTGTGATGAAAAAGAAAAATTTATTTTTACTCTCTGGAAAGTATTAGCAGGTAGGCTGGCACATGCCTGAAATTCCAGCACTCAGGAGGCTGAGGGAGGAGAATAGAAAGTTCAAGGCCAGCCTGGGCTACACAGTGAGTTCAAGGCCAGTTTAGGCTGTAATTAGACTCCATATCAGGAAAAAAAAGAAGAAGAAGAAGAAGAAGCAAGGGGGAAAACAGATATAAAGAAAGAAAAGGAATAAAAGGAGAAAAAAAAAAGAGTCTGAGACTCAGCGCTAGGCATACAATAAAAATTCCAACGAAAGTCACAGTGTTTTCCCTTGCAGCACTGGCAATTTGGTTAGAAAAAAAAGATGTCTGTTGAAGAATATTTGGAAAGGTGGAATAGTTAAGTCTGAATAAGTAGAGTTGATAGGGCACTTGGATCACAGCAGTATCTGAGGTCAGTGTCTTGGGACTCTGCTTAATGGGGCAAGTTTTGATGTGGTAGTCAGTAGACCTGGATTCTACTAATGAATTTACCAGTGTCTCTGTGATCTTGGACAAGCCACTTTGCTATTTGGGGACTCAGTTTCCATGTCTAGAAAATGAGTGATTTTACCTCTCAGTACAAGGAAAATATTGATGGTTCTATGCAAATTTACTGAAAAAAAATCAGGAAATAGAATTCCATATCATCAACTGCAAAAATCCTCCCTGGAAACATTGATGTAGTGGAATAAAACTGTAGGGCAAGATTCCAAATGAAATTTGACTATTTATTAACTGAACAAGGAGGAGAAAAAGAAAAAAGGAGAAGGAAAAAGAAGAATGAAGAGGATGATAAGAAGGAGTGAGATAGGAGATTAGGGCATGGGAAAGTTGGCTGGGAAAGTAGACAGTACCTGTTCATTACAAGATCCTGGAACACAGACACAGTTCCCAAATCCCTGCAGGTGAACTCAAGGGGGTTTTCGACAGGGCAGCCTAGACCTGATGTCAGCCTGAAGTGTGGGGTCCCCACACCTCTCTCGGGATCCGTGTATAGAAATTCTCATGGATTTCCTCAAGATCTGGGTAGCATAAAGGACACAGATGCCAGGAAGATCTTGCTATCATGGCTTTCCTCACGCGAGCCCACTCTGCATTCTCCAGGGTGCATTTCCATCCTGGTTTTTCCTCTTTTTCTCAGCCCAAGCTGGCTCTATAGAGCCAGTTTCTCCCTCACTCTACTCTTACTTTTTCAAATACACTTTACCCAAGTTTTTTTGCTTGTTTTGTTTGAAAAGAGAAGAACCTGAAATCTAACTTCAGAAGGAGAGGTGAGCAAAGCCCAATAATGGTGTAATTGACAAGCCAATTTCAGAAGCAGGCTTCTGGATAACATTAGTGCTTCACAGGCATCAACATCATTAATTCTTACCACAACTCTTTAAGGGATTATTATTATTTCTATTTTGCATATTTAAAAATTGAAGTACAGATTTTAAAAGCTGAGGAATAGAAACAACCAATATCTCATCCCCAGTAAATACTGAAATCAAGATTTTTTTTTTTTTGAGACAGGGTCACGCTATGTAGTTTGGGCTGACCCAGACTCACTATGTAACTTAGGCTGGCTTCAAACTCCTGGCAATCCTTCTGCCTCAGCCTCCCAAGTGCTGGATTACAGGTGTGTGCCACCACTCCTGGTCTAAAATCAAGATTTGGATCCAGATATTCTCTACCTCATTAATAAAAATAATCTCAAATATATTAATAAAACATCAGTACAGAATTAAAAATTGGCAATCTGGTCAATCTCTACAGCATACTCTAGTTGTAGCTTGATGCAATTCCTGGACCAACATTCCCTTATTTTTTGCTGGAAAGATAGAAGAACAACTTTAATTCCTTGAGGTCAGAAGCTAGATTCTTTTTGTCCCAGTACAGTTGCCCATTAGCAGGGGAGTATCTGGGAATCCCTTTTCTAGCAAGTAAAGGTCAATTGACTCCAGCAATTTCTGTTAAATCCCAGAGCAGAGCCTGTACATTACATACTTTTAGACTACCAAGAAATAATTAGCCTATTCCTGGGAAATTCCCCATCTGTTGCCTTGTTGAAATGCTTGCATTTCTGCTGTGCCCAGCATGTCCAAATACTTGGATCAATAACTCCCTGGTCAGAGACCCAGACCATGTTTTTATAATGCTCATATTCCCTGTGAGCTCAGACCTGTCACTAAATCTGCCACTGAAGTGTGTACTTAAAAATGATTAAAATGATATATTCTATTATGTGCACTTTACCATATTCTTTTTAAAATTAAAAAAGGAAAAATAAATGGAAAGTGATAAACACAATTGTGGGGTTTTCCATGCTATGGACTGCTATTTTTGGAAATATCCATTTCTTTCAAAGACTGTCCTTATTGAAGTAGAAGTGGGAGATGTCCAAAGTAGATGCTTTCTCTGCCTGGTTGATGATGTGGAACTAGCCCTATCCTGTTCCAGGCTGAGGGAAGGAAGAGATCTGTGCCATACAGAGTTCTCCCTTCAGCCTATCTGCCCTGTAGCTGCCAAATTCTGCTGCTAGTCAACTGTGCCAGGTCAGGAGGCCAAAAACGTATAGAGAATGAAAATTTATTGAGAACCTTATAATATTCATCTGCTTTGCTATTTCTGCTTCAGGAAATGACTGCTTTTCAGAGAGGTCTTCTAGATGTAGCTGGATTTTGGCCTTTGAGTCTGTCCCAGGATCCTGCCTTTTCTGTGTGTGTTTGTTTGTTTGCACAGGAATCAAACTCAGAACCTGGTGGCTGTTAGGCAGGCATTGTGCCACTGAGTTATATCCCTGGCCCTCTTCTATTTATTCAGGATGAAAGGTTGCAGCATACTTGACTCAGCATCCAGTTCTTTGGTACTGAGTTGTAGTATTGTATATGACTCCCAGACAATTCAGGTGTTGGCCTACAAAAAAGATCAACTGGCTACACGAAGCTGTAGTGCTGGATGGAGGGACTGAGGCATGTCCTGGTTCTGCTGGGGAACATCTTCCTGAGGAACGTTACTCACACAGATGCTCATATTAAGACCCAGGAAGAATCAGATATGTGGAAAATAAGAGAAATAGAGAAACAGGTGGAGGATACTTACCAGGAAACCAAAAGGAGAATGTTACCTAGCAGTTCAAATCAGATGTGTAGTGATGGTTTTGATGAACAAAGTCAGAGAAAATACTGGAGGCCAAAGAGTGAAATTTCTGGGACACAAGAAGATGATTTTCTTAAGGCTAAATGCTGGAACAAGAAATTATATGATTATGGAGCTAACAAGCCAAACAGACAGGGTCACAGTGCTCATAAAGAGTTACACCCTGAAGAGTGAAACAGTAGTCAGCAAGATGTTACCAATGGAAAGAAAGTATCTCCCAGATAAAATCATCTACCTACAAATTCCACAAACATAAGAAAAAAGTCCCACAAAAAGAAGCACATAAAAAGTTTATACAAAAAGAAGAAAAGCAAGAAGGAACCCACAGATGTAACAGCAGATTCCTCAAGCAAGTTTTTTTGTTTTGCTTTATTTTGTTGCGGGTACTAGGAATCAAACTCAAGACCTTGTATTTTCAAGGTAGACATTTATGTCTGCTAAGCTATGTCCCCAGCCCCTTCGTGAGTTCTCAAAGAAACCAATGCTTCTAGTACAAAAAAAAAAAAAAAAAAAAATCAACCACAGAAACACAAGAAAAAAGTCTCTCAAAAAATCGGCCGTATTTTTAGGGTCAGAAAGTCACACTTCCCGGTCAGATGATTCAGCATTCAATCATTGGGAAGAAAGTGAGGAAAGAGATACTAAGAAGAGCAAAAGGAAAAGTCCATGTCCCTTAGCTAACAATAATTTACAAAATAAAGACAAATAGACACACAAATTGGAAGGTGACTACAGATGACAGATCTGCTGAGAGCTCAGAGAATGACTAAATGGGAAAGAAATATTCCTGTTTCCCACTTGACTCTAGATATTTAAAGCTCATGCACACATACACCTAGGGGTTTCTGCTAGTGACTCCTTCAGCATCGAGGGTCTGAGGTCAGAGTTGTTCTGTGCCATCTCAAAGAGTTTTGTCTTCTATTTTGGTCTGTTAAACTTGATCCCTTTTCCTTATTAATAGGGAATCTGGTATTTTGGTATGAAGGTTTCTCGAAAAGATTATTTTGGTATTAATCACATTTAGTGTAGTGCACATATATAACAAAGTAAAGGACCCAGAAATCTGCATCCAATATTGATCAGAGTACACCTATTAGATGCTGAATTGAGGGAAATTGAGGGTTGGATGGATTGATTGGAAGCAGTGCTATGTACACTGCTCAGACTCTAAGCTGCTCTCTGTCATTTATATAGCAGCTGTCAAAATTAACTTGGTTCCAGCTTTGGTGCTTTGATCGTTCTGTGTGTTTTGATCTCACAGTTGTGGTCTAATGTGTTCTAAAGGGGAAATGGACACAGGAACAAACTTTTGCCTTTCTCAGTAACATTCACAGACAACTGTTAAAAGGTTCTATGACAAAATGCAAAATTATATACAGTAAATATTCACTCAGTAAAGCAATTCTACCCTAAAGGGAGAAAATTTAAAAGCAATAAGGATAAAAAATAGAGAAATAAAAGAAGAAAAAGTGATTAAAAGTAAGGCTGAAGGCCAAAGGTACATTACCCAAGCCTCAGGGAACTGAAGAAGATGGGAGAGAATGAAAGGGAGGAAACAAAAGTAAGAACAAAACAAAACACAAACTGAAAGCAATGTACACACTCACAAAAAAAGAAACAAGTGATCAAAAAAAAAAAAGCCAAATTACAAACATTTTAAAAGACTCATAGCAAAGAAAAAAGAGAGAGATTTTTGTGATTTCAACCCTGCGGTTATGTTTTGGGGTCTACAGTTTTGGGGAAATGTCCAGTTTAAGGCATGATCGCTTTAGACCTTTGGGCTAAGAGTAGGTGCAATTTAAGGCATGACTTTGCTTTTGCTGGTAGACAGGGAGACAATCAGAGCCCAGACCTGAGCGAAGTGAGCCCAGAGGGCCGGCAGTGGTTTGAGGCAGCTTGGGACTTTCACAGAAATTCAGGCTGAACCTTGCCTCTGAGCATGGGGGTGGGGCTTGAGTAGTTTAGCTTATGTCTTAGTTATTTTTCTCAATGCTGAGATAAAATGCCTGACACCCAAAGTTAAAAGGGAAAAGGTTTATTTAGTTCATAGTCTACAGAGGTTTCAGTACATAATCAGCTGGCTCCAAGGTGGTGTGGCCCACAGGCCTCACAAGGAGAAACATTCATAGCAGTCAGAAGATAGCAAAGCAACAAGAGAGGGACTTTAACAGCATTTTTTTCTCCCTTATATTTTATCCAGGCTACTTAAAGTGGGTAGCACTTCCAGCCTTAATCCTAGTGCCCTTGATCCTACACTGCACCATGAATCAATCCCAGCGTCACATGCTCTTAGATCCAGCCAGAGGCCTAGAAGTGATGTCTGTGAAAGTCCCACTTGTGAGCCATGACAGCTTATAACACTCAGGGTGTCTCCTGCCAGTCTGACCATGGTTCCCTGATCATGGACGTCCCCCATGGATGTTCCTTACCCAGTCCCTGTGGAAGCGCTGAGGCGAAGCTAACCCACTGCTGCTCTGGGTCCTGGGTTCTGTCTGCCCCTCCCTAAATTGGCGTCCAACCAGGCACCCTCTCTAGGGGACACAGTAGCTACCTGACTGAAGTTCCTCACCTGCTGGTGTAGCACACGTCATCCACCGCTCCGTTTCACTGGTGCATTTCTCCCTGAAGGCCTTTGGAGTTGCCAGCTTGCACTGTGCCTCTGTAGATGAGATATTCCTCTCTCTTTCCATGAGCCAGAAGCCAGGGAGAAAGCACAGATTGTCACTTTCTTTTTTTTGCACTGTGCTCTGACTCTCTGATTTCCCGGTAGTCCCCAATTTTCTCTTCAAATCCTTTCTGGGACCCAAGGACCCACCTCCCTCCTTCTTTTCTTCCTCAAGTTGTTGTTTTTGATTGTCTGGGTTCCAAATCTTGGAGAGGCTGATTTATTGCTGCTTTCTGCTCTGCCATCGTCTCTCACAAGGAAAGCCTTATAAAAATGTTAGTATCAACTGCACTAAACTGCCTGTTATTAAGAAAAATGTTCCAAAAAGAAAACAAAAACATGGTCCAAAATACATGACTAAGGTAAAAAGACGGTTGTGTGATGTTTCAGTGTCATGATAAATCACTGACTAGAGAGTCTACTTAAGAGTCATCTGTCTCTGAAGAAAAATGTAACGTCATTTACATAACTTAATGAGGTTCAGATATTACACAATTTTGTAAAGCAATATGGTGTGGCAATTTCCTTTTCTGTAGGAGATAAGGCAATCCTAAAAGTTATGATTTGATAACCTTGTATAACAGGATTATCAAACAAAATGGTATTAACTCATTTTTATTTAATTTAGTGATCTTGTTTCAAAATTTTTATTTTCCATGACTTTAAGCACTCTAGTTTTTATATTCTGTTTTTCTATCCTGCTAGTCCCTTCACTGAGTTAAATGAAGCCTTGACCCATACTTGCTATCTATTTGCATGAGAAAAATGTTTTTAACATGCTGAGAATTATCCTTGACACAAAGTGAGATCTTGTTTAAGTAATGTGTGGACCCATGATATCTCTTTGAGATAGTTGTAGCCTCATTTTTCAGATAAGAAAACAGAGACTAAAAAAAAAACTAAGAATTTTCTTAGTGTCAATTTTATCCCAAGAGTTTTGCTAATCAGTGTTTTTCTCTTTCCCTGGAAACCCCGTTTATTCACTGATCCAAAACATCTCTTGTGGGGAGGTTGAGGCAGGAGGATTTCTGTGAGTTGAAAGTCAATCTAGGCTACATAAGTGAGTTTAAGGGCAGCCTGCACTACATAGTGAGACCCTGTCTCAAAAAAAAAAAAATCACCACATCTCTTGAGCACCTACTATGTAACAGGTACTCTGTTAAACTGCCATGACAGAAATATTCAGATACATCCTCCTTCTTATAGCTCCAATGTGAAAGATGCAAAAATAAATGTCAAGAGGCATGGATTGTGATGGGGTAAGGAGAGGGCTGTAGCAGAACTGAGGAAATGTCTAACCCAGGTTTATAGGCATGAGTTCAGGGAAGATTTACTGGAGTAGGTGGTACCTGAATAAATAGGAATTCATGGGGCCAAACATGCAAGTAAGAATCAGATAAATCTCCACCCATGCGTGCTAGTGCATACCTGTAATTCCAGCACTCTGAGAGGCTGAGACAGGAAGATCAAAAAAAGTTCAAACCCAGTTTGGGCAACTTAGCAATTTAGCAAGACCATGTCTCAATATAAACAAGGCTGGGGATGTAGTTCAGTGCAAAGGTCCTGAGTTCAGTTCCCAAGGCTGGTGCATTATCTTCTCATTGCGGAGATACAACACTTGACACCCAAAACTTAAAGTAGAAATTTAATTTGCCTCATGGTTTCAGGGGATTCAGTCCATCCTACCTTGGCTCCAAGGCAGGAACATCATCGCAGAAGGGCACCTGGCAGAAGAACAAAATTGCTTAGTTCCCAGGGTCCAGGAAGCAGAGAAAGGAAACAGTGTCAGAGCAGAAGGTAAGGGACCACCCGTAGAGCCCACAGTTATGCCTCCATGACCCACCCAGACACACCCGGAGACTATTCCACAGCCCTCTGGGTCGATCCCAAAGCCAATCAAATTGCCACTCCACCATAACTGCCACAGTTGGGGATGTAACTCAGTGGCAAAACACTTTCCTAGCATGCCAGAGGCCTGTATCTGTCCTCAGTATCAAAAAAAAAAAAAAAGTGTGATTCCTTAGTGCAGGATAAAAAGTTTCTCATCTGACTTTGCACCCCTTACCTCTTCGTATTACCTTTCCCTCCTCACCACCTATTCTGTTGTAAGTACCACTAAGTCATGTTATATTCTTATCCTACTCCTATTATATTCTTTTGCACCATCTGCTTCATCCAACTGAAACAATTTTCCTTCACCATCACTCCTGTCCCTTACTTGTTCCACAGGACTTAGCATAGGTATCACCTTCTCTGAGAAGTATTCTCTCACTCCAGGCTACACCAGAGGACTCTCATCTCTCCAGATGTCCCCCCTGTCCCTAAGCCCTGTCCTCTACCTCCTTTACCCTCTATCTTAATACTTCTTGCATTGCATTGTCATTGTCTGCTTATTTGTCTTTCTCCCCTACTCAACTGACTACTACCTGAGGAAGGATCTCTGCTTTAGGTTCTGGTACTTAGCAAATGCTCAGTAAACACCCACTGAATAAAAGAATAAGGCAGGATACTAAAAGCTGTAGAGAACATAGAAGAAAGATGAAGTCCTTAAATACCCCTTAAGTAACTTGTGCCCTTAAACAACCTTAACCAGAAGCCCTTAAATAATTTGTGAGCCCTTCGGATTGATAGAAGCAGACTGTACTGGAGTGTGGTGGCACACACCTATAATCCCAGCACTTGGAAGGCTGAGGCAGGGTGATGGCTGTGAGTTCAAGGCCAGCCTGAGCTGCCTCACAAGACCCTCAAAAAAGAAGAGGAGGAAGAGGAAGAGGAGGAAGGGAAGAAGAAAGAGAAGGAAGAGAAAAAGGAGAAGAAGAATGTAGTGGCCGTTTTTGTGAACTAGCAAAAAAAGCAGGATCCAGAGGTATTCTAAGTGATTCCCTCATGTTACCTCATTTCATTCTCACAGTAATGCTATGAAGCAGGTGCTGTCTCTCTTCATTTGTTACAGATGAGCTCAGAGAGGCCAGTGGACAGGCCCTAATCTCTCAGAAAAAGGCAGTATCCAAAGATGCTTTGAAAGAGTGCAGTGGACTTGAAGGAGACTAGAGAACCTTAGGAGCTTTGTGAAACAGAAGAAACACAGGACCTCATGAAAAAGTTATTCTATGTTGGCAATGCAAGATAAATTTACCACTAGAAACAATGTATTTGTTATGTTCCTACTTTAAAGATGGAAAACCCTATAATCATCTCATTAGGTAATAAAAAGGGATTTGAAAAACTCAAAACATTTATTTGTTTTTTGAGACAGCATCTCATTAGGAAGATCAGGCTGCCCTTGAAATCACCGTGTAGTTCAGCAGGCCTTGAATTCACTATACAACCAGACTGTTCTTGAACTAAGATGATCCTCCTGCCTCAGCCTCTCATAGTTCAGGGATTACAGCCACCACAACCAGTTGAAAAACTCAAAGTATTTATGATTAAAAACTCAGCAAACTAAGACTAAACTGAGTCTTTCTTAATCTAATAAAGGATGTATCTATAAATGTGAATCAGGTATCACATTTAATAGTCAAACATTGAAAGCTTTCCTTTTTAAACCAGAAAAATAAAATATTTGTTCACTATTCTCTATCACAATCAAATAAATTATCTATATTTCTAGTTGACATTGTACTAAAGATTTAGCAAAAAGAATAAAGTAATCATATGGGAGGAAGATATATATTGTCTACTAGTGCTAACTATGAATAATGAAAATTCAAAAGAATATACACATAATTATTAGATTAAAAGAATTCATTAAGGTTACAAGATACAGAGTTAATGCAATAAGATTATCAGCATTTCTATTTGCTGCCAATAAACAGTTAGAACTTGAGTTTTTGGGTTTTGGTGTTTGTTTTTGTGCTACTGAGGATTGATTGAATTTGTTATTGGATTTTGGGGTGCTGGAGTCCCCTTCTGGAGGCATTTTCTAGGGTCTTTCTGAATTAAGCAAAAAAAAAATAGGTCAAGATAAGCACAAATGGTAGCAAAGTTCTATGAGACAGGAAAAGAAAAGGCTCTGCAGAGTGGGTTTGAGCCAAGTAAAGGTAGGAAAAGAAGTGTACCCTGCAGCCTGAGGGCAGCCACCATGCAAAGGAAAACACAATAGCAGATATTCAGTGTGGAACTTTTTTGTATCACTCCCTCCTCAGGTTGAGGTCAGGTCTATGCCATCCTATGGAAAACCTACTTGAGAAGTCCATGTGCAAGGGTTTGGCACCAGTTCTGTGCATGTGTCCTGGGATAGTGTAATTAACGGGTCACACTCACATCCCCAGTTTTTCCATGCCCCCACCTCCTGTCTCAGATCCAAGGTCTTTGCACTGAGCTACATCCCCAGTCCTCTGTATTTTTAATTTTGAGACAAGATCTTACTAAATTGCTCTGGTTAAGCTTGAACTTGCCATTCTCCTTCCTCAGCTTCCTTGAGGGATCACAGGTATGTATCACCATACCTGGCAGAATGTGAGATCTTTATTTATGTATGTATTTATTTATTTTTGAGACAGAGTCTCACTGTGTAGTTCATGCTTGCCTTGAATTCACTATGCCTTGAACTCATGGTGATCCTTCTGCTTCAGTCTCCCGAGTACTAGGATTACAGGCATGCACCAGTTTAAAAAAGATTTTTGTCTTGTTTTAGTTTGTTTGTTTGTTTGTTTTTTGTCTTTTTGAGACAGGGTCTCTCTATGCAGTTCAGGCTGACTTTGGGCTCACTTTGTAGCACAGGCTGGTTTTGAACTTGCAACCATCTGCGTGCCTCAGCCTCCTGAGTGCTGGGATTACAGGAGTGTACCACCACGCATGGTTTGTTTTGGTTTTTGAGACAAAATTTCACTATGTAATCTAGACTGCCTTCAAACTCACTATCTAGCCCAGACTAACCTCTAACTCAAGTGATCCTCAGCCTCCTAAGTGCTAGAATTACAGGCATGCACCACCATGCCTGGCTCCAGTTTGAGATTTTAAAAATATTTTCAGTAACACTCACTGCCTCAGAGACTAAACTGGGAAGATTGCTTGTGCCCCAGAGTTCAAGGCTAGTCTGGGCAACACAGTGAAACCCTGTCAGACAGAAAAAGAATTCTTTTTTTTTTTTTTTGGCTTTTCGAGACAGGGTCTCTCTATGCAGTTCAGGCTGGCCTTGCACTCACTTTGTAGCCCAGGCTGGTCTTGAACTCACAACGATCCTCCTGCCTTAGCCTCCCGAGTGCTGGGATCACAGGTGTGAGCCACGACACCCAGCTAGAAAAAGATTACTTAAGGCATAAGAAGCACACGTTATAAAGGAGCAGAGAGAAATAAACTGCTGGTTATCTAAAGATATGATATAGACTGTAAAAAATAACATTTATAAATTCTTTTTTTTTTTTTTTTTGTGGTACCGGGGATCGAACTCATGACCTCACACTTGTCAGGCAGGTGATTATGCCACTGAGCTAAATTCCCAGCTCCAACATTTATAAATTCTATGTTTAGGAAACTAGGAGAAGTGGGGTTGGGTTGAAAGGAATACAGGGAAAGATAAGATGAGAGAAAAAGGTAGAAGCCATGCCAAAAATAGCAGTTTCTCACCTATCACCTGGACAGGAATGGGCTGGAATCTTCCTGACTTTATGGAATCTCTTTCCACATCTCCTAAATCGAAGTGCGTTGTGTGTGTGTGTGGGGGATTTAAGATCTTTATTTCCTTGTCTTCCCTTCAGGAAACCACTTTTTGTCTGTGTTGTTCCTCCTGGGATAGGACTGGCTGTTTGCTGCTCCTAAGCCAGGCTGCTTTCTGATCTCCCCCACCTACGCCGTACTTCTGTGGTCCAGGCACAGTGACATGCAACACCCTATTGCTCCTGATAGGATGGTCTCGTAATGAAGAAAGCGTGTTTTGGAGCCCTCCTTACCTATGTGTGAGTCCTGGCTCTGCCTTTGACCATCTGGGTGCCTTCAAGCAAACTAGTTTCCTCTGGTGCCTCTGTGACCTCATCTGTAAGACGGGAGTCATGGCTGTTCCCCAGCGTTTTCATAGGGCACTAATGACAGGCAAGCACAAGCGCTCTGCTTGGTTATTACTGTGCCAGGCACATCTTAAGCTCTTGATCGGTGCAGTTGTTGCGACTCTGCGCCCTCAGGGGGAGGCGCCTCTGCAGAGGCCATGCTCCTTTGTTACCTGAATTGGGTCGGGTTGTCGGTATTCCGTCTTCCGGAGCTAAGAGGGAAGGGAGGGGTGATCCTCTGAAGTCCAGCTGGGCACACTGCCAGTCCTTGGCTTGGCCGGGCTCTGTAGCCCTGGCAGCGCCTCTCCTCACCCATGGGCTGGACGAGCACAGGCCCAGGACAGCTTCCTGTTCCCCTTATCTTTCCCCTGCAGGTGCTCTCTGAAGTGGGAAACACTCCCACTTGCTTCCTTCACTTCCTTTTGCTCATGAGGACCCTCATTCTTCAGGCATCAGTCAAACCCCAGCGGCTGGCCTGGTGCCCACTCTGTTCTGTGACTTTCTGCCCCTTTGCTGCCCTGACCAGATACAGTGTGGACCCTGGTTCCAGTCTCAGAGTTTCCCTTTGTCTTCCCTTCCTGGGTTTAGAATTAAAAACTTCTCAAGTTTTCCTTGCCCCCACTCACCAGCTTTCCCACCCCAAATACTCTTCACTGTCCCTTGTACCTCCCCCCATTCCCTCGGCATCTTTAAGTTCAAATTCCCTGTTCTGCATTTCCCAAGGTATAGGGCCTTGGGCCATTATTTAGATTCTTCTGAGCCTTAATTATCCTACCTATAACATGGAGACAACGAGCTTGGCCCATCTCAGAAACAATTATAGGCCTAACAGTATGAAATTTGGGCATGTTTTATAATCTATACAATATAGTAAACATTCCAGTACATTGGAGGCATGTGCTTAAAAATGTATTGATGTTGAAAGATCAAATAAAAGTTTATTTACCTGTTTGTTTGGGTTTTTTTTTTCTTTGAGGTGAGTTTTCATTATGCAGTCTAAACTCACTATGGCCCTGAACTCACTGTGTAGCTCAGGCTGGCCTTGAACTTGCAAAGAAACTCTTGCCTCAGCCTCCCAAGTGCTAGGATTACAGGTGCCATCACACCTGGCCTCAGATACAATTTTGAGATACTGCGTGACATTGAATTCACAAACTTTGGCATCCTAGAGACAGAGCTTCAAATTTTGCTCTTTTAATAGAGGTAGGTCATTTAAACTCTCTGAGCCTTAGTTTATCATAAAATGGTGATACTGATGAAACCCACCTGATAGGACCAATACTATTTATGCAAAAAACTAAATGTTATCTGCTTAGATCTGTCCTCTTTTGTTTTGTTCTCTTTAAAATAAAAAAAAAAGAAAAATAAAAACTAAATGTTGCTCCTGGCCTACAGTAAATGTTGTCAATAAAAATGATTTCTGTTATCTCGCTATTTAATTTTCAAGGTTCTAGCATGTGAGGTGGGTGTCTAGGAAATAACTATCTGCTGCTGCCGCTTCGGTCCATGACAGAGCTGAGCTTGGTAGGAAAGGCTGTTGTGTTATTAGTGCTGTGAAGACTGACGTGGCTCTACTCTAACGCCACTGGCCTGGGCCCTACCTGCTCAGACCAAAGACTCACAGCACTCAGTTCCAGATTGTCTCCATCATCCATCCCAAAGCATTCTTCATACCCTCAAGAGAGAAAAAGAGGCAAAGCAGAAAGATGCACAAACTCAGCAGGAGTTAGAGGAGTGCAAAGTCAAACCAAAATGAGATGCCATTTTACATCCATCTGACTGCCAAGGGCTGGAAAGGATGTGAGCAGAGGGAATCTTGTACATAGCTGGGAATATAAATTGGCTCAACCCCTTTGCAAGACAGTTTGGCAAAGACTGCTGAAGTTGAAGATACCCATACCCTATGACTCACCAAGTCCACTCCCAGGTTTGCAGCTACAAAAACTACCCCACAAGAAATCATATAAAACAGTGTTCACACCAGCACAGTTCATCAGAAATGAGAAATGAAGAAGAAAAAAAAAACTTACATGTGGAACAAGAGAATGACTCACTAAATGCTACTGATTCCTAAAATGAACCATAGATGGATCATGTTAATATGGTAAGCGAGGAAAACAAGTTGCAGAGGAACGCATACCCTTTAATACCATTTAAATAAAGTAGAAAATATTACTGCATATTTTTTAGAAATACATGCATCTGTAGTGTAAGCATAGAGAAATTCACAGAAGTGAAAAACTGAATTTTCATTCCACATGATTAGGAGCTACAGCAGGGAGAGAGAGATGAGACTGGGGAGGAGTCAATGTATTTGGGGCTTCAAATACATTGCACAATATTTTATTTCTTATGTTGGATGGTGGGGATAGGTGTGTCTGTAATATAATTCTTCAAGCATGAAATAATACTTCAAATATGAAATATTTCATAATTTTTATAAAAGGCAAAGCAATGTAAATGGTCATGATTTAAGTTATTGCATTTCTCTTGATTCAGGAAAACAACCATTTTTCTGGTTCAGGAAAACAAGAGTCCATTCTTCTTCCCACTGGACCACTTTGGTTTGCTTAAAGGGAAAAGAATGTGATGCCAAATGTGGAGGCACAGGCCTGTAATTCCAGCAAGTGGGAGGCTGAGGCAGGAGGATTTCTGCTGGCTCAAGGTCACCCTGGGCTACATAGTGAATTCAAGGCCAGTCTGAACTATATATCAAGATCCTTCATCAAAACAAACTAACAACCCCCCGCAAATGAAATGATTTTGATGCTTCTCCCTTTTTTTAAAGACAAAGGCTTGCTATATAGCCCAGGCTAACCTCAAACTCACAGTGATCCTCCTACCTCAGCCTCCTGAATGCCTGAATTACAGGCATGTGCCACCATAGCCAGCTGTATGTACATTGATACAAAGATAGACATGTGTGGGGTTTTTTTAAATGAGACAATTTGATGTACACGGTAAATGTATTACTTAGAAGTAAACATTTTGAATACATTATATCATCGCACACTTTTCTGCATTGTCAGTGTCTCCTGGAGCCTTCTGTATCAGGGCATTTGCTCATCATGATCTGCCATCTTCTTCCAGTTTCAAGTATTCTATACCTTATCATCTAAATTTTTATTTGTAATTACACAAGCAATAGATTCTAGATGTAAAATGTAAACATGTTAAACAATACAGACTGAATGATAAAACTTTTCACAAAATAAGAGTAATCAAGATTTTCCCAACACTGTCTCTTCCCCTATATGTAGGCACAAGCACACACCTGTGACATCTTAGTCCCAAGCCCATCCATGGAGAGACTGCTATATTTGGAACACATCCTTCCAGACTCGTTTACTCTCATACAGAGAAAGACACTTGGCTCTGTGTGTGGCTGACAATAGACAAACGGTTCTAAACTGTATATAATGCTGTTCTACTTCCTCGTGGAGATACAGGCCCGTGATAGCATCTCAGTCATTCATTTATTACGTAACATGCGTGATTCAAGGCACACTGTGAAAGCAGATGGGCAGCCTCTATCCTTCTGCAGCTTCTGGTGGGACAGTCCGACAACAGCAGGTAGACAACAGTGTAACTTCAGGTAGAGCTAAGTAATACAATGAACATAAAGTGGGAGTAGGGGGAGGCAGAGTGGAACTAGTAACCACTGCTCAGTATGCCACAGCATGGATCATCATAGTTTTGGGGAATGACTTGCAAACTGGTCTCCTTGTATCATGGAGTAAGAACTACATTTTCCACTGTGACCCATCATAGAAATACTCACCTGAAAGTGAACAAGAATTTCATGGAAAAAAAAATGCTTACTAAGGGTGATGGATTAAAATATTTCATTCTGTTGTATGTACATATGTATGTATGTATTGGTACCAGGGATCAAACAACCTTACACTAGCCAGGCAGGTGCTGTCCTGCTGCGCTACACCCCCTGCCCTGTATTTTATTTTTTAAAACATGTTAACCATGACCTGTTAAAACGTTTTCATTGTCCACTAATAGACTATGATCTCAGTTTGAAAAATATTGCTTTATATAATCAAGTCCCTGCTGAGGTTTAGATATTGTTCATCATTCTCTCCTATTAGAAACAGTGAGCTCCTATCCATTCATTTTGGGACTATTTCTCAGAGCAAGGACTCTGATTGTGTAACTGCTACGTACTTAATATTCTAATAAAATGCATGCAACTATTCTAGACTACTAAATTCTAACCCTGACTCAGTCACCAGCATGATGTATAAACTTCGGGCAAGTTCTTACACCCCTCTGGACCTCAGTTTCCGCATCAGTAACCTGCCAGTCCGTACACACTGGAGTCTGTCCTCAGTTGAGAGTAGATGCCCCACCCCCTGACTCAGCGGCAGCGGGACGTCTTCTCAAGCCCTTCTCCCCCTTTTCCGCTCCATTTTGCATTCCTCAGAGGCAGCCCTGGGCGAAGGAAAAAGGCAGGTCTAGGCAGGAGGGCCCAGTGCTGGGCGGAGCTGAGGTAGGTCAACCCCCAATAGGAAATGAGACAGAGTAGGAATAACACTTTAAAAGCCTGACAGCCTCTTCCTCCTGCCATTCCCTGGCCTCTTTCCATCCTTCTCGGCCCAGACTCCATCCCTCTTAGTCAGGCTTGTCTCTGTTCGGGCCAGGAGAACCTCCTGCCTGTCCAATCAAGAGCCCAGGTAGAATCAAGAACTTCAGCCTCAGGATGTTGACAACATTGCTGACACCCCTGCTGCTGCTGTTGCTGCTGCCCGGTGGGACCCTTTGTAGCCTGGAAGCTTCAGAGGGTGAGTTGGGGACACCGCCTCCTGCCTGGAAATGGTTCTGTAGACTCTCAGTCTTTCTGAGTACATGAGTAAGACCAGAGGAGAGCTAACTGCACGGCATCTGTGTCTACAGCTGTCTGGATCTGTCTGTAGTGCAGATGGGCACTGGTTTCTGTCCCAAAGCCGTGCTAGGAAGTTCGGTATTGGAAAGAGTTGCTCGGGATGCTGGTGGAAACAGACTGAAAAAAATATTTAAAGGGACCAGCAGAGGGAGTGAGGGAACCAGCACTGGACCGAGGGGGAAAAGGCAAAGCGGTCTGAAGAGGGGAAGCCAAGGATGATCAGGGTAGGTCCAGGGAAGATGAGAAGAGACACAGGATGAGAAGACAGAGGGAAAGAATGGGGAGCTACAACAGTCATGTATCTGGTAGGGGCAGCGGTCTGTCCTGGGCAGCACATTTTGGGGGCCACATTATTAGCAAAAGGAAGAGTATATTGTTATTGTAACAGCTGACACCATTTTAACCCTGCAAAGGTTTGAATACATTGAAATACGACTGTTTTTCTCTGTACATCATTTTAAATAGGTTAACACACCCAGCTACGTTGGAGGGTGGCAAACTGAAGTTTGTCCCCCAGCAGAACAAAGTTTACCTGGGCACGAAGAACAAATAGAAGACTTAGGAAAGGACTGGAGTTTAGGAAAGGACAAGTAAGGCAAAAGGAGAGACTAAGGAAAACAGAGGAAGAATGGGTGCAGCTGGTGAGGTGGAACTGGAGGAAATAAGCTGTGACCAGTAGAGGAGCTCCAAGGGGACCAGGGTGCCTGCAGTGGCCCCATGTAAGCAGAACAAGGGAGTTACTGCCCTGGACTATAATCGCACAGTGGCTTCACTTCCCTCTCCCACAAACTCTATAGCTTCAGTTTCCTCCTCAGAGGAACAAATAATAACCAGTATTCAATGAGTGTTTACTATATTTAATATATGTAATAACTCATTTAGCCCTCATAAGACCCTGAAATGTGTGTAGTGTTGTTATATCCATTTTACAGAGGAGGAAACTGAGTCACAGAGTAGCTAAGGACCTCATCTAAATGTCCAAGGTCTTTGCTCAGATATATTTATTCACACTTGCAGAGAAAGAGCAGTTTCTCAAATGCAATACAGACAAGATACATACACACACAACCTCACATCACTCAAACATTTTCTAGGTACCAACTCTTGTGCTGGCCCTTTCTGGTGTAGAGGCAGAGGTTGCCAGACCTGGCCCCAGAGCCTGGAAGAGTCCAGTGTAGCCTGTGTGTGTGTTTGGAGACTTAGAATCCCACAAAACACATACAAACACAAAGTGGTTTGGGATCACTGAAGCAAGTACAAGTGTCTGGAAAAGAGGAGAGAACTGTCCAAGGAGAGAGCAATTCAGCTGGATCTTGAAGCATGAAGAGAAAGTTTCCAGGCAGAACAAGGGAGACAGAGCAACCCTCACGTACTATTCCTATTATCAGGCAAAAGTAGGCATGAGAACCTCAAGTCACTTGATATATGTAAGCACTGGAATGAGGTCAGAAAACACAGCTGGGACCAGGTCACTGGCAGCCTTGAATGCCAGGATAAAGACACTGGGCCTGATCTTATGGTCAGAGGGATCCTAAGGGGAAGCAGTGCAGCAGACTGGTTAAGGGTACTGAACTCATCTACCTGCGCTCAAGTCTTGGCTGTACTACTTGATCTCAGCCTCAGTTTCTCATATAGAGTGGGGTTAATAATAGCAGATATGGCACCAAGCCATGGGGGGACAGCACAAACAGGATAACAATGTATTAAAGCATAGCGCCCCGATCATAAAAAGCACTTAATGGCTATTAGCTATTATTTTTTATTGTGTGGGGGAATAGTATGTCACTGGAGGACTTTAACAGAGGAACCAGATCTTATCCTTGGATCAGGTGGAGGTCCAATCAGAAGTGGTGAAACTGAGATATCAGGATAGGGAATGAGCTAACAACTTACCCAGTCCAGATAAGAACCGATGAGGCCTGAACTAGGGCCCTCACAAACAGATGGGGAGGAGATGGAATTGGGATTTTAATGTAGGTCAGGACTTACTGACCAACCATAAATGGGAGAAGACAAGTAACAGGGAGGAGTGGGTCTTCCCACTGCGGTCTTCAGTTTCCTCATCTATTAGTCCCTGCCCTGGCGGCCTGGCAAAGTTATTGTGAGCATCAAGTAGGACACTGGTGGGTGGGAAAGCACTTTATAGGGTCGAGAAGATGGGTCATGCGGCCGGGAAGGGTCCGTGATCCCCAGCAGCCAGCGCCCCCTCCTAAGCCAGCCGTCCTGACAGGCTGACTCTGCCCCCAGGCCCACTGAACTTCCACATGCTCCAGATCGCCTACTTCCGCGACCATTCTCACGTGAGGTACTACGGCAACGCGTCTCTGGGGGGACATCTGACACACAGGCTGGAGGGCACGGGGACCAACGTCACGATCCTCCAGCTGCAGCCCATGGAGGAACCCGAGACCTGGGCGCACAGAAAGAGAAACCTGCAAGTCTATCTGCAGCAGTTCCAGACCTTTGTGCAGGTGGTGCACAAGGAGCAGGCAGATAGCGCGACCTGTGAGTTGGGGCGCGTCGGGGGCGGGGCCCAGTGGGCCGGCGGGGCGGGGCGGGATTTGTGGGGCGTCACGTGGTGGGCGGGCTGGGTGTGGGTGGCACAGGTTGTAGGAGGTGAATGGGTGCGAGCTCCAGGTGGCCCCGGCGGAGTGGGAGTTGGAGGAATGTGCTAGGAAACGAGCTCTCCATGAGACCCTCTTCCAGCTGTCGTGACCTCTTGGGGTGAACCGTGTTGGGAGATCTTGTCCCTGACCCACTTTGACCCCAGGGTTCACTGAAGACTCCCCACTCCTTGCCTCACAGCCTTCCAACTCCTTTGCTTCCTAGAGCCCCCTGTTGCCTCCCACAACCCCCAGCACTTTCCCCTACACCCTCCAGCGTCTGGCCTCTTCCCGCAGACGCTGATAACTTCTCTCCTGCTTGCTCACGACCCCAACTCTTTTACCTCAAAGACCCCCTCGGTCCCTCCCCTCATTGCCCCAACTCTTCTGAGTCCCCCTTTTTCTTATTAGCCCCTTGCACCTCCTTACACAGCCTCTAAAAGTCTGATCTTAACCACCCTCTTTGTCTCAGCCCCCAGGCCCTTCTCAGACGCCCCACCAAGTCCCCTTCCCCTGGTGGACTCCCCCACCCCACGCAGCCTCTGATCCTGAACCCCCTCCGCAGTTCCTGTCACCATCCGCTGTTTCCTGGGCTGCGAGCTGCCGCCAGAGGACTCCGAGGGCTCCAAGGCCCGTGTCTTCTTCGAAGTGGCTTTGAACGGGAGCTCCTTTTTGAGTTTCCAGCCAGAGGATGCCCGGTGGGTGTCAGGACCCCAGGCACCTTCCAAATTGGTGGCCTTCACGCTGAAGCAACTCAACAGCTACAATCGTACTCGGTACGACGTGCAGGAGTTTCTGCAGGACACCTGTGTGGAGTATGTGCAGAAACGTGTCACCATGAAAAACTTAAAAGGTACCAGGGTCTTGGGCAGTGCCTGTGTGTTAGGGAGAGGGCGGGGTCCAAGCAAAAGGACAGATCTGAAGGATGCCAACTACTGGGGCCAGGAGCTGGGAGCAGGGGCAGAGTGACTTAAACACACAGTTTAAGTCACTGGGTAGCCTGGCCGCTTTCCTTTAGGGGCAAAAATGCCTTGGGGTTTGACTCAAACCATGGACTCTGGTGAGATTCTTAAGCTGACTCTCTGCATGTTCTGCAGGGAGCCAAACAGGCCGCTCCTACACTTCACTGGTCCTGGGCATCCTGGTGGGCAGTTTTGTCATCGCTGGTGTGGCTGTGGGCATCTTCCTGTACACGGGTGGACGGCGATGTTAATTACTCTCCTGCTCGCTCTGAGAAAGGGCTGGGTTGACCAGAGCTGGCAAGGGAAGGTCTCAGCTGACATGAAGCCAAACAGATGCTCCAACTGGGACACCATATCCCAGAAAGTCTGCAGTGACAGTTCCTTTTTCTCCCAAATCTGCCCACCAAGAGTCTGGGGAGCGGATGTGGGGAGGCTTGGTAATTGGTTTGTTAAGAACCTAACAACGTGCGTGCTTTACTGAATTGGTCTGAGAAGTGAGCATTTCTGCATCTTTGTGGGGAACAGATGAAGGAGTTGGGGCAGGGGTGTCTATGGCCCATTCTCCAAAGATAGACAACTCATAAGAAAATAAAACAAATTGTGCGCTACCAAAATAAACAACATTCAGTGCATCCAGATGTGTCCAACTTGAGAAGGGACACTGGTATAAATAGATCGAAAGAAATAATCAGAGGGATGGTGTAGAGATAAAATCCAAGAAATATTGGAAACGAGTTATTAATTAAATATTAATAAATTTATTACTTATGTATGTAGCATAATTGTTTACTTTAAAAAACTTCTGGTAAAATAGTTTATACTCCCTGCTTCTGCTTTCTTCTCTCCCACTCACTTTTGTTTTTTTTTTTTGAGACAGGGTCTCACTATGCAGTTCAGGCTGGCCTTAAACTCACTATATAGTCCAGGCTGGCCTTGAACTCACTTTATAGCCCAGGCTGGCCTCCAACTCGCAGCAATCCTCCTGCCTCAGCCTCAGAATGTTGGGGTTATAGGTTTGTGCCACCACATCCAGCTCCCACTCACTCTTAAATTCACTGCAGTCTGACTTCTCTGTATATCAACTGCTCTAACATCACCAGTACCCTGTAATTGTCAAACTTCTGTCCTCCATGTGCATTAGACTTTTCTTTTACCCAACTTTAGAAGGTACTATACTTCTAATTCATAAAAACTATTCTGGGTACTATTTCTCAATCCTTTGACTATAAGGTATGATTAAAGAAATACCGTGAATGTTTGAATGAAAAATTTATTATAGTGAAAGATGCGTTGCCATGAATCTACCAGAAACTATGCCCCCTTGCTTCACACTTATACTATCATTCTGGTCACTGTCTGAAGCAGTTTTGGAAGTCTTCTTTCATGTCTTTGTGCTATCAAGGCTACCTTAATGTCCCAAATTAACTCAAAATGCTGACTTTTTGTGGTCATTTTGACTTTGGGGACGAGCCAGAAGTAACATAATGTCACATTTAGTGAATAAAGTAAATGAAGACTCACCATAATGCTTTTACAAGCCTGCTTTTCAGTTGGCTGGCACCTGGGAGCAATATTCACTATATTTTTTTGTCACAACTGGTAAAGACACTTACAAAAGAGGACATCCAGAAGTGCTTCAGAAGGTTGCAAGAGCAGTGGGATAATTGTGCTCAAAATGAGGGAGAATATACTGAGGGGCATTAATGGTTATGTGTCTTTTACTATAAATTTTTACATTTGAGATTACATATATAAATATATACACATATATATTGTCTTTTTGAGACAGGGTTTCACTATGCAGTTCAGGCACTTTAGCTCAGACTGGCCTCCTTCAAAACAATCCTGGTTTAGCCTCCTGAGTGCTGGGATTATAGGTATGTACCACCACACCCAGCGTCACACTACATTTTTTGATCAGCCCTTGAATGTAATCCTACTGAATTTATCCTGGAAATACTGGCTTTCCTAAAATGCCCCCCACAAGACTCATTATGTAATTCAAACTGGCCTTGAACTCACTACATAGCCTAGACTAGCCTCAGATTCATGATGATCCTCCTACCTCAGTCTCCCGAGCACTGAGATTACAGGTATGTGCCACCATGCCTGGCCAAAATGCCATATTTTTACTTCTCTTGTTCCCTTTAAATCTACACTTTGGCCAAGTTTGGTGGTGCACACTTATAATCCTGGCCCTTGGGAGGCTGAGGCAGGAAAATTGCTTTGAGTTCAAGATCAACCTTGCCTACCTGGTGTGTTCAAAGCCAGCCTGAACTACATAACAAGATCCTGTCTCAAAAAACAGAAACTATACTATTTCTGGGTAACCTACTGACTTCCACAACTTCAAATACCTTCTATATGTGGTGTTTTCTTTAGAGAAACAGTATCATTTTTGTTTTGTCATCAATTTTGAGTTTTATTTCTTTGAGCCAAGCATTTAACTTCAAGTCTCAGTTTCTTCATTCACAGAAGTACAACAAAACACACAAAAGGGGTGTAAGAATACCTACCTTACAGAGGTATGAGATAAAATAGATAAAATAACATATGCATAGTTAACAAGTACAACAGTGGTTGTGGGCCTCCAAAGCTTCCATTTGTCCCGATTCTTGAAAATCATCTGTACTCTCATGCTTTGCAAACATTTCAGGGTAACATATTCAAAACTAAATGTATTATCTTTTTAAATTATCTTTCTCCCCAGCCGTGTTCTCTGTCCTGTTGTTTACTGTCTGTTCCTAGATAATAGAATTGTCATCAAGTCACAGAAACACAGAGACCTCAGTGTTGACTTTACACCCTCTTCATTATCCCTGCCTACAGGATGCCATGTCTGTAGACTCCATTCCCTCCTTCCCACTCCGTTACCCTCATTCAGGATATCCTGCCATATCTCTCCCTGTGGTAGACACAGGGGCGCTGCCCAGCTCAGCCTCCTGCTCGCCTTCAAGGAGTACAGACAGCAGCCAGCCGCCAGCTGCTCCCTCTTCTCAGCCTCCTCCACTGCAGGGAACAGTCCTCACAGGTCATGCCCATCCAGGCTCTTACCACCCTCAGAAGCAATTCTCAATATCCTCTTTCCTGAGCATCTTTACAGGGTGTGATCATAAATATAATGAATGCTGATCCCAAGAGCAATCCAAATGAAAGGCAGGCTTACAAAAGCAGTATGTTTCACTGGATGTGACATCATGTCACTTCTGGTGACAGAGCAAGGCAGGGGTATAAAGATCCAGCCATTGCAGTCAACAACAGTAGGACAAGTCCAATGAGCAGTATTCACCCTGCAATTCCCCACCAGGTGACTAGAACTTTGTCAGCTCTATAATGGAGTTTGACTTTTCCCTTAACTC
>PVLA01006228.1:0-128340 GCA_004027455.1 Hydrochoerus hydrochaeris | reverse complement strand
CTTCTTCTTCTTCTTCTTCTTCTTCTTCTTATTCTTATTCTTATTCTTCTTGTGTGTGTGTGTAAGGATGGCAGCAGCTGAAGGGCTGGGAGATAAGAGCCAGAGGAGGTACTTTATCTCATTTGTACAAAGGCAATCTAACCACAAAGTGACATTTTGAGTTAGAACCATAATCTTAAAGGGATTTTGCCATTGTTATTGCAATCTGTATAAAAAGGTGTGTGGGATCTACATGATAAATTGAATGGGTAAGTCTAATTCCATCCTCCTTGAAAATTTTCTGAAAGATTTGAAAAACTGAAGCACACATTATTTCTGAGGAAGAAGGAATAGTGTGATTTATTTAAATGAATACTAAAACAATTTCAATATAATCTAATTGTACATGAGATCCAATGAAGGGAAAGACTGCCCAGATAAAGATTTGCTCATGAACAAGAAATATCCATCGAGAAGAGAAGTGATAGGAACCCCTGACAGAGTCCTCACCACCATAATTCTGGAATGGTGGGGTGGCCATCAAAGTAGAAGTGCTGATTAGAGGGGTATAATCATGTTTCAGCTTCATTTTGGTACATAGTTCTACCTTTGCATTTCAACCTTTATAAGTTAGTGAGCATTGTAACAAGACTTTCTGCAGGACTTTCCCTCTCTTATCATTCTGAGAACTTCAGATAGTTATAGGTACAATAAAATACTTTCTAAGGGATATTAATTTGTTACATCTTGGGTCACTTTTTATTATTGGAAAAACATGGTAAAGGGGTGATTATTTCATATAAATAAGTCACTGCTTACACTTAAAAAACCACTCTGTACTAGAACTTGGGAGTGACTGTAGCCAAAGTTTTGCTATGGTGTCTTTTGCTGATTGTTAGGAGTGGATGAAAGTTGAGAAAATGTTCTTATGCCCTATCAAATGAGATATGTTAATAGTTATTGTGAACAAAGAAATGTTTTTAAGGTGTTTAATATAAAATTAGCAATATAGTCAGTCAGACCGAAACTACACAGGGAACTATTCAAAACATACTAAATATACATAGATAGACATACAGAAAACAAAACAAAATGTTCCTTGTATTAAAGAAAATAAAGGATAAGAAACATAAAACATGCCATAAGAGAAAAACCATGAAAAATTTCAATATTTACAAGTGAAATATATTAAAATATTAAACAGATTGTATCAAAAAACCAAAACCAACTACAGGCTATATATAATAAATGTATCTGAAAGACAATATTTCATACATGTGAAAAGTGAAAACCAAAGTGAGAACAAAGATATACTAGAAAAATGCCAACACTGAAAATGCAAGTTGTATTATTTATATTGGGATATATTTATACCAAGACAAATTTTATTTAGTGTAAATGAGAAGAAAGGAACTTTTCAAAACATTAAAGCCCATACTGAGGTCTAATAGTTTTTGGAAAAGTAAAACCGCAGGAAATACAAGAAAATGTGATAAAACAGAAATTCCAAGAACACGCTAGTCAAGTAAGGAATGCAGTTATAACAAAGACTATAATTCAAATCAGCAGAAAAGAAATTTTGATTTAAATGGATTTTGGACAACTGGCTATCCCTTTGAAAATATGTAGTTAAGTCCTCATGTTGTAGTGTGCATCACATCAAATCAAAATGGATTGAAATTTCAACTGCTAGAAAAAAAATCACAAATTTGGTTTCTAAGTGACTTATATGTATCATCACAAACATTTAATCAAAGTGCCCAAGTGATACATCTAATACATGGCACACTGCAATTTTAACCCAGTCAAACTGATTGGAGGCCAGTGCTTTAAATAATAATTGAAGTAGAAAACAAAAGCCTAATGAAACCATAAACACTCCTGGAATGGAGTGGGTGATATATTTTAGGACTGACATGGGATATGAGTCCTAAAAGGAAACATTGATGAACTTGACTATGTGAAAATTGAAATTTTTTCTGTGAGAAAAAAATACAAACAAAATTGAAAGTCAATTGACACATTAAAAAAATAGTTGTAATACTTATGGCATGAAAGTCAATGTCTATAGTACATTAGAAGTGTTGTGTCAGTAAGAAAACAGACTTAATGAAAAAGACAAAGGGCACAGGAACATATACAAGTCATTATTAATTTTGATCGTCACAAAATTGAGTACCATTCAGTGAGTAGAAATGATCTTTTCAGCTGAATATCTATTAAAAGACAATTGACAGGTTATTAAAACAATGTGATAATATTTGTACATTAACATGTTCCATACTATATATACATACGTTTATGACATAAAAATTAGTGTAATTATTTGTAACCTCATTTCTCCTTGAATTTTTACAGAAGATCTTGTTTACTTGCAGAGTTTTTGTGGTATAGAATGAGAATAATAGGTATGAGGATATTGCAAGAGCTAAAGAAAAGCTAAATAGAAAGGGCAAGTAATATACACGTCTTCATTTTCCTAACCAAACCAACAATTTGTCCATTATTCTACTGCTTGTCTGTTCTGCTTACATCTGCTAATAGTAGTAATTTTGTTCTTCATGCCTGTGATTGGTTCTTGCATAGGTCTGTGACAAAATTCTGACCAATGAAAACATTAGAATAGCAATGAATGTTTGTTGAACATTGCTCATTAAGTGTGACATGACTAAAGAGTTCTTCCTGTCTTTTGATATTTTGGGGATAAAAATATGAAATTTTTAGCTGTTGCAATCATCTTATCACCATGAAAATAAAACAGAGAATGGCAGAAGAACCAACTGAAGGTCTTACACTGAGCTGCCAAATAACTCCCCTTAGCTCACCATGTCTCTCCTCTTCTTATCCAGGTAATTTTTCTTTGAATCTCAGTGTACTTACTTTCAGCCTGAAGTACCCTAATTGATGTAAAAAGGAAGTCTCTAGTAGCAGAAATTAAGTTAGAAGTTGACAGAAAAGGACAGAGAATAGAATCAATGCATATTTCAGATTTTTCTAAGCAATGTGAGGACAATAGAGTAAAGAGATATTTGAGTGAAGAGCTTCTGGATGTGGCAGAATGTTCCAAAAGAGTATCCAAATTTTCCAGAATCTTTAATTATATTATCTAAGTGTAGTTACCCCTTTGATGTCTATTTTAAGAAATTCTAGAAGGAAATAAGTAACTTTTCAATATAAAATAAGGATTTTTCTTTGTATTACAAAGGGTGGCACTTTGATAACTGTATCAGGTTTATACAGAATGAGATGGCATGGTGTTTCTCTTTGAATAATAAGCCCCAAATATTTTCTAGAGAGACAGATGCTAAATTTTTTGAATTGTAACATAGCAATACTTAAAAAAATAAGAAATTCAAATGCAAGAAAAGTGTTTAGCTGCGCATTTCCCTAACTGAAAAATGGCTATCATTAAAAGTAATTCCGGGAACTGTCCTCTGAGAGGCTTCTAGGTGGAGATGAGAGATGAGTTCTTTGACAGTAAGCTCTAAACTCCTACAGTTTAAGGCCATTCTTCATGACCAATGCCAAGTCAACAGTATTAAAGACACATCTCATCTTTAAAGACAGTGCACACAAAATGGAATGTATTGTTATAATACTCATGGGATTATTGTGAGATTTAAATGGATTACTGTGATAATTAAAAGAAGTGTTACATTTAGAAAGTTTTTGGCAGATGGTAAGTATGCTCTGTAGTAATACTGATATTGCAATTATCATTATTTTATAAACACAATATAGAAGCAATGATTGAGGGAGTATTCGAGCACTGAGGAAAGTAGTTCCGCATCTTCTTGAAGTATGAGTCAACTCCCTGTGTCTGAGGCATTAGGCCCCCTGGTGTCCACTTCAGCTGAGCATGAGGACTCGAATCATGATAGTGTGCCAAGGATATTTGGAACTTTATTTTGACTTTCCTACTCTTTTATACAGGAGGCATTATTTTCTCAAAAGCTTTTTAAACTTCAATTTGGAATGCTTATCAATTCTTGGGATTTAGTTATTGTGGATAACACAGGGTAAAACTTGCAAGATCACATTAAACTACTTTGGAAACAGCTTAATACCAATTAGAAGTCAATTTGTTAAAATGGTTGGTCACCATATCAGCTTGTATTATATTTTATTAAAAATAAGTTATTATAAAGGAAGCCTAATACTGATAGCCCCCCTATTTTTTAAAAGAATTTTAAATCATTTGAAGGCATTTAAAGTGTTCCAGGTGATGGTTTTAAAGGACATCATTTTATAAATATGTAAGATTTTGTCAATTATAAATAGAGCTTACTACTTTATAGTTATCTCTCACACACAATATTAGATGTAAAATATGTGGTTTAAATTTCAGAGATCAAAGGTTTTATTTACACAGATTTTCAGTGATTTTTTTCAGGAAATGAACCATTTATTTGTAACAAGGAGGCAAGAATAGGATCATATTTTAAAATATTCCTGAGATCTGCTAAAGCAGTTGTTTGAATCATGAAGCATTAAAATAGCCACAAAAGCATATTTTATGGCATTTCTTTAGAAACTGAATGAGCATACCTTCTCAAGATTGAGGTGGGCAAAGATATTTTGTGCACTTAATTTATGGTTTGGCCAGAGGGCCGAGGCACTACAATTATTGGTGGCACAGGCACAATTGATATGGAAATGGACATTCCATAAATTTTCCTGAAAAAAAGAAGTCCAACTATCTTGGGAAAATTTAAGCACAAAGTCATTTATTAACTTCCTAGTGATCACATTTATGATTTATTATGTGTGTCTAGAATTGTACAGAAAAATGAAACACAAAGTTCTTATTAATAAATGTTATCTCTTTAATACATAGCAAGCAGGCTTCTTATTTTTCACTAGCTTACATGATGAATTCATTGGTAAGCTATAGTCTGTATTTATCTTTATTTCAAATACTAAAATCCTTTTAGATGACATATAATACTGTTTCTTAAACTTATATGTAAAAACCACCACAACAAAAATCTATACTCTGAACCCAGAATAACTTCTTTGTGAATCAGTACATGATTGTAGCTATTGTGTTGCAAATAGAAGAGCTTAGTGAAGTACTATTATATCTCTAATAATATAAATTTTCTAGTTTTTATGCTTTATGTGTTCATTGAAATGAAGGGGGTATTATAAATATTCTTTATTAATTTAGTTTCTCAACTATTTTTAGATGTGCTTCCCATTGATACTGAATCCTATGGCAGAGATGTTTAGTTCTGCAGTAGAAATGCTGCAATGAGTGAGTGGTTTGAAATTTCTATGATTTTCTTTTTCACTGTAACCTATTAGGAGCCTATCCCAACAGCTACCTCTGACTTATTTGACATTGGGAAAATCACTTTACAGTCTTCCTCAGCTTAGCTTTCCTTCATATATAGAATGAGAACACTTAGTTCTACTTATCTCCACAGGGAATGTGTTTTATTAAAGGCCTATTAGCTTCGTGAAGTATAAAATGGTAGTTTTGATGGCATTTGCTTTACTATGGCACTTGGCATCAAATCTTCTTTTGAAATCTCTATAAATGCCACCTCTGTAAATGTGCTTTGCAACGGCAAATGAAGAATAGTCACTGCCACAAAAGAAGAAACTCTCTTTATTCTAACACAGCTGAAACTAAGTAGGTTCCTTCCAAATGATTGTTGATATTTTTAGGCTTTAAAATAAAATAAAAATGACAAACCTGCATAGAGAGAATGGAAATCAACACAATTATTATAGAACTTATAGCCCTATATAACCTATGAGAAAAATAATATAACGCTTCAGTCTATTTAAAATGTTTAACAACTTGGAGAATTCACAGAAACATTTTAATTGAGAGAGAGGTAGATAAAAAAGGATAGTTAAAAATCAAAGAAATTTTATACATTACAATCCTAGAAATGTTGAGAATTTTTACTTATTAACTTCACTGATATTATTTCTATATAAAGATCAAGTAAACAGGTATTTGTTTTACAATAAGAAACTAAAAAATATTCTTAAGGTATGGTACTTACTTTCTGTGCCAATAAACAGATTGGCATCAGTACAAAATCTTCTGTTCTTCTCCTGCAGTTGTTTAGAAAAATGCTTTCCCATCATGGGTCCCACACTTTCTGCTCTAAACATTGACATCATGAATCATCTCTCAGGAAAGTGGCATAGAGGTTAGATGTGTGAGTCATTCGCAGGATAAGACAGTAAGGTGTCTAACATCCTGGACTCTAGATTGGTTATTTGGACAAACTGTTCCTAAGATTCCAAAGTTAAGTGAAAAATGAGAGTGTCTTGTTGTTATTCCTCATATTCTGTTTGAAGGCTTTTACAATCCATAGAGTGACACATTCATGAAATTTAATCTCAGAAATTTTCCCACTGCTGCAAAGAAGTTATCTTAAATGACACTACTGTGTACACAATCACTCCATTCACTGTAAGAGGACTTTGCCTTGTGATACAATTGTCTTGCTACCTAGAGGTAATGGATTTCACTTCCACTACCCCTTTCTAGTGGAACTGAAAAAATGTTCTAGATGTCATATCTAAGCATAAATTTTAAAGAGGGCACATGGTTTATTTTATTCCTTTGCTCTTGCTCCATGCCATAGAAACAGCTCTGTCCCAGGCAGGATCTGTAGCTTTACAAAGAATCCAGGAATGAGAAAACATACAGCACAACTAAGTGGTGTCCAAGAATGTCATAACAGCACAAGCCATACCACATTAATGTCAGAGAAAAGGTCTGAAGCAATGGACTGAGCTAAAGCAGTTATTTGTTACAGTAGCAAAAATATTCACTTCAGAAAATAGCTGCTAAGCCTATTTCTCAGTTACTTTTTTCTCTCATTGTTGGGACAAAAATATCTGATGCCCAAAATGAAGGAAGGGAAGGTTTATTTAGCTTACAGTTTTTGGAGGTTTCAGTCCATACTCAGTTGGCTCCAAGACAGAGTGGCATCACTGAGGGGCAGCCATTCAAGGTGGCCACACACAACAAGAGCAAAAAGGGCAAAAAGGGAAAAGCAGGCCTCCTTTTCTCCCTTATAGTGTATACTGGCTCCCTGCCCCTAGGTGCGTGCAGCACTCACACTGCCGATCCCAGCACTAGACAATAAACCAAGCACCAACGCTAGACTCAGCCACCTCCATGTCTGCATGAGGCTTTGGGGGACACCTAAACAAACCACAACAGCCTGGTGGTCTATTGGGAAAAAAAGTGCCTAATATAAGTGACAAAAAATTTTCTAGGCACCTGAAGGAAAGGGGATTGTTTTGGAAACAAAAAGTGCTATAAAGTGGCAAAATACTTTGTAGTATTTGTGTTTGTGTTTAGAAAGCAGTTGATATACTATAAAGGGTTGTGGCTTTGGGCAAAAAGGTCTCAAAATAGTTGTTACTGACATGAGTTGGCTGCTCTTGTCTTGGCTGCATTTGAGAAGATATTATAAGAAATATTCTTTGACCTATTATCTGTTTTTCAATCTTATATATGATAATTAACTTTATATAGTCTTATAAGATTTTAAAAAATGAATCCAATGCTGGAAAAATAAAAGGCGGTGTGTGAAGGGAAAAAAATTAAAATGTGTTATAAACAGGTGTGAATTTCCTACAGTGAATATAATCCTTATGTACTGAAACAAATACTAATAAAAGTTTTGTAAAAAGACAAAGCAAAAAAAAGTCTGAAGTAAGAAAAGAACTGATATATTTGAAAATAGGAATGCAAGGAAGTAGAGATTCTAGCAGTTCCTAAGCATGTGCAACTGGAGTATGAAATTTTCCATTCCAATCATAAAATGCAAAAATGAAGAAATATTTTGAACTATAATCTTTGGGTAAATATTAAATATCACTATATAATACTTTCAGTTAAGATTTGATTGGATTAAGATGTCTTCAGGTTGACAAAGGGGCATAGGGAAAAAAAGGACACAATTTCAAAAATATTGATAGGCTCCACATACCTGAACTTAAGGACAAATTTTAAAGGAATGGCATAGTGACTGTATTTAAAACTGACTCTAATAAAGTTAAAAATAAAAGCTGGGGCTGTAGCTCAGTGGAACACTACTTGCCTAGAATGCGCTGGGCTCAATCTCCAGCACTGCAAAATTAAATAAACAATTATTAGTAACGAAAAATTTAAAGCCACCTTTTAAGAAAACTTTGTATCAGAAAAAGTAACAGCCTGGGGAAAAAGCACTGTTACTATTCAGAATAGCAGTGGACTCTGAGGCTCCAAATTTATTGAAAGAGAGAAGGAAAGATTTGAAGCCCCCAAAATCCACAGTCACAGTAATTTGAAATCTTGTAAAACCCGGTAGAAATTCCTTATCCCAGAGCAGGAAATGATCCTTTACTTAGCCAGTATTCTGTTCCTTTGTTTATTGTTCTCCATGGTCTTTGGCTCTATTTTTTTCTAAAGTTCCTTTTCTATTACTTCATTAGCTATATCTGAAAAGAACAATGGAGAATCTTTAAATATGATCACTGCCTTTATCTCCATCTTTGTCCTGTTCTCCATAATAAGAACATAATGTCTAAACTGAAGCTCATTCATCAGTCCAGGTTCCAAATTGAGAAGATAGTGGAGGGGTCTATCCATAACTTACCAGCAGCTTTCCTGTAACAAAAATGAGAATTGAACGGTTATTGAACCACTTACTGAAATTTTAGAGTTGTTTGTTGTCCAAACTAATTAAGATATTGTGATGGTTGATACATTTTGTCAACTTGAGAAGCATAGAAGCTTAACTAGGTAACTCAGAACCTCTACATCCTGGGATGTAGAAGACATGTTATGATCTCTAGGATATTGTCCATTGTGTCAATTTGAGAAGGTCAGAAGTTTAACTGACTCAGCAGGGGGCCAGTGTCCTTACTCTGTAAATATCTTGAACTTGGGCAAGAGGAGGGTGAGGAGATGGTGTGAATGTACACCCACCCTGGGGTAGGGACTGGTAGCCTGTTTACACTGTAGGGAAGGATAAGAAACTCATTCTCCCCCTTTTGCTCTTGTTGTTTTCCTGTCTTCTGCCATTTGAAATGTTACCCTGGTACCCTGCCACCCTGCCTTGGAGCCAGCTGACTATGGACTAAAACCTCCACCAACTGTGAGCTAAATAAACATTGCCTGCCTTAATTGTAGGTGTCAGGTATTTTGTCCCAGCAATGAGAGAAAAGTAAACAAGATAGATATCATTTGTCTTTTTTATGTACAAACTATTATTACTCCTCCCATTTTACAAACTGTAAAACATGTTCTAAAGGATATGCAATACATACTTCATACCATAAACACTACCACCTCAACTACCACAATATGATCACCAACTTTCTTTCTCATCAAAATAATTGGTTTCTAGCTGCAGAGAAAGAAGTTTTTATCAATTCACTCAGCGAATAAATGTAAACGTATTCATGGAATACATGGAAAGTAGAAGTAAAAAGAGGAAGAATCCAACATGAACATAAACACCAACACAGAATTATTTGAGGCAGGATTGTTGTGAGTTTGAGGCCAGCCTGGGCTACAAAGTGAGTTCAAGTCCAGTCTGAACTGCATAGTGAAACCCTGTCTCAAAAAAGACAAATAAATAAGATAAGCAAGAAGTATAATAATTCAAACGGATAACTCAACATCAAATATATCCTTACGTGCCATGTCATTTTCATATGGAAATATTTACTGTATTTGGTAGTTCCTTGTGACAATACAATCACTTCTCCATTCAAAACTTTTTTTTCTCAATAGAAATATACATTACTTATACATAGTTGTATTTTTATGCCTGGCATACAAAAAGTGCCCAGTAAATATTTGTTGAATTGAACTGGACCTGCCACAAAATTTTTAAATATTATATAGCTTAGCATCAACATTATTTTCAAAAAGTAATTGGCTAAGTCAGGAATTGGTGAGTTACTGCATGCAAGTCAATTCCAGTGTGTTACCAGTTTTTGTATAGCCCTCAAGCTTGAAATGGTAAAAGCAAAATAAAAACAAGAATATTCCATAGACATCCTTTAAACTGCAAATCCTAAAATATTTATTGTCTGGCATGTTACAGGAAATGTTTGTTGAATCTTGGATTCAAAGATTATTTCCTGGATTTAGTCCCAGGCATGTGGGAACATATGCATTAACATATGTAATAATATTTTAGATTAAGAAACATTGCAAACAGAGGAAAATGCACATAGCAAGAGGAAATTTTCTGGGAATTTCTGACAAATTTATTTTTAGTGTTAAAATGGGTGAGGAAAAAGTGCAGTCTTTCTGCTATAGACTTTGTGCATTGTGTGGAGATATGCTTGAAGGTGTTTTCAGCCACCTTGAGTCTAGAAGGGCACAAACCTTATAGTAAAAGATGGTTGTGAGGCTTGTAGAGCAGAAAGATGGCAAAGCCTGACTCCTTAATGATGTCCTTAAACCTTCAATTTTTCAAACACAGAAGTACTTTAATTATGTATCTTGCTATAATAAGTGATATTAAAATTTTCCTACTAGTGTTTGTTAGCTGATTCAAATTTTATATTCCATGCTTGTGAAAATATTAATATGATAATTGGAATTTTGTTGTAAAGTAGAATGAACACTCATATATTCTTTGAAATACTTGGCTGGTGTTTGTAAATTTCTTGAAAATGCAAGAACAGGTGTACAAATGAGCACTTCAGGTATTTTTGTTCTACATCAAAAAAGACTTGGTTTGGTTTATTTGTCACATTATTATAGAGATCAAGTAAAAGTTCTGGCACCACCCAACACTGTCCTGCCTGCAACCTGACTTCATTTTTACTCTCTTGTTTCAAATTAGGAGAACTTGTCTTGGATCACTTATAAAATACATAAAATAGTTAATTTTCACATTTTTGTCATAATGAGGGAAAAAATAGGCATGATATAGGTTTGACATAAAATCTTTATTACTCAGTATCAGACTATAAGTTATGCTCAGACAAGGCTGTTCTATAACCATGTTTGAAAAGACAGACACAAAGCCTATCCACAACCTCAAACATGAGTTAAGTGCCTCCTGTCTGGCCATTGTTTCCTGTGTTTTTTGTTTAACCAATTATACCTGTAATTTTGCTTTAATCTCCCACCTCCCAGGTTGAAAGTATTAAAGTATCCATTGCTCCACTTCTGATAGCACCAAAGTCAAAACAACATTCTCTGGCTCCTCTTTGGAATTATGAATTTGATGCCTAAATCCTCTCAGAAGACTTTTCCAAGTCCATGGTGCTGATCAACTACCAAAGTTTCTTTGAAACTTTGTTTTTTTTCTTCCCTGATGTGAAAAGCTAGAGAAAGTTCATAGTTTTCACTAAAGGCATATCCTGGAGAACTTTCATTTTTAAAATACATAAATAATATTTATAGAAGTGTTTTTAGCTTTTGTTCAATAGTTGAGAACAAATTACAGAAGTCTCATGCATTTCCTATTCCATTCACTCAGTTTTCTCATACTTACATCTTGCATTATTATGGCACAATTGTTACAACTGATCAACCAGTGTTAGTATTATTGATGAAAGTCTATGGTTTACACTAAGGTTCTCCCTGTGTTGCACTTTTCTATGGACTTTGCTAAAGAGTCATTCACAATAGTTTTGCTACCACAGAGTCTCCTGTGCTCTGCCTATTCATCTCTCCATCTTCCCAACCCCAGATTATGGTAACTCCTGACCTTGTTACTATTCATATAGTTTTACTACATCTCATTTTGCCTTTTACAAAAAATAAACATATAGGATATTGTTGGTACCTTATAGCAAACAGCCTATTAAAACTGACCTTCACTTGGCAAAATTCATTTAAACATTCCCATGTGTTTTTGTTGCTTGATCTCTCATTCATCTATTCTGAATAATATTCCACTGTATGTATGTACTCTAGTTTTTCTCTTTACCTATACAGGGTGTATTACATTCTTCCAATTTTTGGCAATTATAAATAAAGGTAGTACAGTTTGTGTAGACTTAGGTTTTCAACACATTTGGGCAATTACCTACAAAAATGATTGTCAAGTAATATTGTAAGACTGTTATCTCTGTAAGAAATTGCCAAACTACCTTTTAAGATGGCTGTAGTATTTTGCACTGCTACCAGCAATGAATGAATGAGAGTTTCTGTTGCTCAACATCTTGATCAGCATTTGATATTGTCAGTGTCTTGGATTTTAGAAATTCTGATATCTGAATAATAGTATCTCATTACTTTAATCATAGTTCCTCAATAATGTATTATATTGAGCATCTTTCATGTTCTTATTTTTAATTTGTATATCTTTTTTGAGAGATGTTTGTTTAGCTTTCTTATTATTTTATTGTACACTTTGTTTTCTGATTGTCGAAATGTATATATACTCTGTATATTTTACACGTATATGTTCTATCAGATACACATTTTGCACTGAGTGATCTCTTGCTGGCTTTTAAGAACAGAAAAGAAAATTACTCAGATGTGTAATGAAACAAAATTTGCAACATTTTGTGTCTCAGATGCAACAAAATTTTTTAAATTATGAAAAGTGTTACCAGGTAGATTTTGTGGAGAAGGGAAGGGGTTCTGGAGAAGGATAAGAGAGAAGAGATGGGAAGGGAAGGGGAAGTAAAAATGATGGTGATGTAATACGTATATGTACCAATTTGGTAATTCATATGTACAAGATAATTGTAATTGTTATGCATAAAAAATATACAACAAAGAAAACATTAAATTTTAAAAATTAATTAAGGAAGTATTAGATTTGCTGGTTAATAAAGAAGGATATTTCTTACCATTAAATCATCACATGAATAAATTTTAACATGTCTCATCTTCATTATTTCTATGATGACAAGAGAGGTACTAAATGTTTTTACACCCATTAGTTTATTACTTAATGAATCTTGTTAAAAAGATTTTCATCTTATCATTGATAGAACTTTCCACATCTTTTTAAATTAAACTGCAAGAAATTCACCGGTGTAAAAAATTACTGTATACATTAAGATTGGTTGGGCCTTTTGCATACCACCAAGCCATTCAACTGAATTTCAAAGAAATTTTCAAATACATTTTTTATTTCCAGAATATATAAAATAGGAAACACAATCTATATTTCTCTCCTCCTCTAGGTTGAATTTGTGTGCAGTGGGTTGATCTTTGTAAATTTCATAGCTGAGAACATAAAATGTTATTCTTAGGAGAAAAAATGTGCTTACAATAGAAGTAAAAAGACATTTTCTCACCAAGTGACCCTTTTGTATTTTTATTCAATCTACAAACTTTCATCACTCAAGATTATAATAAACTTGAGTAAATATAAGGTTTTTCTTTTATTTTTAAGTTTTAAGCATGTTTTATACAGAGAGATTAGAAACATATTCAAAAATCTGTGATTATTAGATACTCTGAAACCATACCCTCTTTAAAAAATGCATTTTCTTTGTGTGCCTACTACCATATTTTTCGTCTTAGCATTTGTCACCTGGTAGTGAATTAACCTACTGAAGTGTCTTAACAGGCTGTTCTTTTCTATGTTTTTAAGGAGTCTCTAGCAAATGGGTGTTGTGGGTAATCTACTTGTAAATGTAAAATTCAGAACTTATTTTCAGAATACCCCAGTCTTCGGAACTCTGATGCCGAAGGCACAAGAGATCCTTTTACATTCACTTGACATCTCATAAAAAGATGTCTGAGTTTTTCATAACAAAACATTTTCTTACTTTTTCCCCTCTGGTGTTGCAGACTTATAACTATCTTATTATAATCAATAAAGTTTGTAGATATAACTGTCAATCTTTTTAAAAATAATTCCTGATATCTAACTTTTAAATCCTACAGACTTGGAAGATTTAAAAATCTAATTAACCACCTTTTGAGTGTTGTTGACTTAAAGATCATCATTTTCTATCATCTCATTGAAAGATGTCAGATACAATGTGAAAGGATTTCCATAACTTTGTGTGGCATATTGATGAATTGTCAGGAAAATAAACAAGTTACAGAGAGTATCAGTAGTCCAGAGCCATAGGGAAAACTCTTCAATAGAAGAGTCAAGCATAATTTTGAGTTTCATAATTTTACCAAGAAGAAACACATGGTGAGAATAAATAACAAAATAAATATAAAAAATTAACTGAACTAGGTATTTTTACTTTGTATATTTCCTATAGTTATAAATCTAAAAGTGTATGTTGTTGAAAGTAGTGTGAATGTTAAAAGTGAAAGAATGCAGTAACTGCCTATTCTATACACATTGCTCTTGGATAGTACACCATTGGTACATTTTTATAATTTATTCTCTTTTTAAAAATAAAGCTATAATACACTCTTGTAAGCTACCATACAAACTTTCTGAGGAACATAGAGATAGATAAACACGTATAAATATCTATCTATCATCTACCTAGCATCTATTATTGATTATATAATATCAACTGTGAGAGGTCTTTGTCAATACAACATTGGAAGAAATGATATATTATTTTACTAACTTAAGAGTTTGATTTAACAATTGGAAAAAAGTTAAGATCTTTATTGAGCATAAGATTGTTTGCATGTAACATTTCTTTGTCTTCTGTATCTCTCTGGCAGGCAAGTGCCTTCAGCTCCACTTTGGAAATGTGAAAATTGAAGTTGAGAGATATTCATTGTTGAAACAGTGATATTTTTAAGGCATGTTTTCTAGGAAGTGTGAGGCTGACAACTATTGTGAGGAAATAAGACCCTGAAAGAGGAAAAATGACTTTCCAATAGGAGAGTAGAGGCGAGAATCTTAAAAATTAGCGTGTGCTTTGTTCTTTTCTTTATCTGATTGTTATAGTAGATTTAGCTTGGGCGGTCTGTCCAATTCTGTAATTTGTTTTCAGAGAAATTTGGACCCCATTTAAGTGGTAGTTGAAAGATATGGCACCCTGTCCTTAGGGAGTTTGAAGTTAGTCCTGGGTATTTGCAACCAAAGAACCAGAGTAGTTTTTTCTATGACTCTCTATCCACAGAACAGTAGTAAAAAAGAACAGCTTTAAATTACATTTTCAGTCTTAAAGACTTATTGTACATGTTTGTAGTGCATAATGGTCAACCACTTGTGTGGAGTTGGTTCATGTACACAATATATATTAATTCCTTTTTTCATGCCCTTTCCCTCCCTTCCCTCTTCCCATTCATATCTTGATTCCTTTCTCATTTTAAAAAGATCTATCTACCTATTTATTATTTATCCTCTCTCTCTCTCTCTCTCTCTCTCTCTCTCTCTCTCTCTCTCTCTCTCTCTCTCTCTGTTACTGGGGATGAAATGCATGACCTCAGGCTTGCCAGGTAGGTGCTTGTACCACTGAGCTAAATCCCTAAATTTTCTTTATTTATAGTTGGGGTTTCTCATAAAAGAGACACCATGTGATGTTTAAGATTGTGTTTCTGATTAATTTCACTTAAGATTATGGTCTCAAGATACATCCATTTTCCTAAAAATGACTCAAATGTACTTTTATGGCAGAGTAGTACTCCAATGTGAGTAAATATTGCATTTTCTTTATTATTCATCTGTAGGTGTACATATAGGTTGTTTCCAAGATTTTGCTATTATGTGTTGTGCTGCTAAAACTATGGGCATGCATGTATCACTGTAATATGATGTACAGTTCATCCCCAACTTATGGATATTGAAATTGTGAATTTTCACACCTGTACTCTGTAAGACTCACTTTGTCAGCTTACAAACCAATCTGACTTAGGAACAATCTTCTTGGGATAGAACTTGTTTGTATATCAGGGACTTACTGTACTTTGATGCTTTTAACTCTTTCAGGAAGATACCTAGAAGGGGAATAGCTAGGTTAAATGGAATTCTTAATTTTAATTTTTGAGGAATCTTCACACTATTTTCATAGTGGTTGTACTAATTTATATTCCCATCAACAATGTAGAACGGCTTCTTTTCCCTGCAGCCTTGCCAGCATTTGTTGTTATTTGATTTCTTGATGATGGTCAATCTTTCTGGGGTAAGATGGAATCTCAGTGTTATTTTAATTTGCATTTCTCTAATAGCCAATGACGTTGAGCATTTGTTTATGTATTTATTGGCCTTTTTTATTTCTTCTGGCAAATGTCTATTTATTTCACTTGCCCATTTTTTGATTGGGTCTTTTGTTTTTGGGTGTCTAAGTTTTTGGGTGTCTAATTTTGGGTGTCTAATTTGTATATTCTAGGTGTTAATCCTTTGAGGATTAGTTTTTTCTCAGTCTGTATGTTTTCTTTTCACTTTGTCAGTTGTTTCTTTTGCTGTGAAGAGGCTTTTTAATTTGATATGATTCCTTTTTATGTTTCCCAGTACTTGTTCCATGAAACTGTGTTTCTGTTCATAAAGTCTTTGCCTATGCCTATTATTTCAATGGTTTACCTATTTTATCTTCAAGCAAGTGTTGGGGTTTTACTATTTAGTTCTTTGGTCCATTTTGATTTTAGTGTAGCACATGGTGAGTGATATGTGTCTAGATTCAATATTTGGCATGTGGATCGCCAGTTTTCCCAATACTATATATTAAACAGATTATCTTTGCTCCAGCATATGTTTTTGGCTCCTTTGTCAATGGACAAAAGATGGAATTGCTTGATGTCACTTCTGTATCCTCTGTTCTATTACATTGATACTCATGTCTGGTTTTGTGTCAGTATTATGCTGTTTTTATTACGTAACTTTTTAATATAACTTCAGGTTTTAGGTGTGTTGCTTCCTTGTTTGCTCGTTTCCTATAGTAGCTTTTGCTATCCTGAGTCTCTTCTGGTTCCATACGGATTTTAGGATTGTTTTATCCAGTTTTGTGAAAGATGCTGTTGGCATTTTGATTGATATTTGTTAAATTTGTTTATCACTTTTGGAAGTATGGCCATTTTGACTTTATTGTTTCTACCTGTTGAGGAACAGTGTATATCTTTCTATGTTCTGATGTCCTTTTTGATTTCCTATCTCAGACTATGCTAGTTTTCACTGTACAGGTCTTTCACTTCTTCACTTATGTTAATTCCTAAGTATTTAAGGTTTTGGGTTTTTGTTTTATTTTGTTTTTATTTTTATTTTTTGGTGCTGTGATGAGTAATACTTTTTCTTAATATCTTTCTCAATGGATTCATTATTAGTTTAGTGAACTTTTGCATTTTATGTATTTATTTTGTATCCTCTTACATTGCTGATTTATTTATTAATTCTAAAAGTCTCAGTGAAGTTGTTTGGGGTCTTCTATGTACAGGCTCATGTCATTTGCAAATAATTATTTGACCTCTTATTTTCCTATATGTATTTCTTTTATTTCTTTTTCTTGCCGAATTGCTCTTAGTAATGTTTCAAGTATTATGTTGAAGAGGTGGAGATAGTAAACATTCTGGATTTTAGAGAAAAAACCTTCAGTAAGTCCCTCCTTAATCACTTAATAGTTTTCCTCAAGCATCACTCAGGCAGTGTCCTTGTTTATGCATTGACCACTCTGGGCATTACTTGCATAGGTGTCATTTCAGCCAGTTGATTCTTATATTGAATAAATTTGATAAAACTGTCATTTTATATTTAATATTATCATGCAAAACTAATGAAAAATATGTAATTTTTAGTCATCTTGTACTTAAATAACTGGATTGGCAAGTGGTTAATATAATGTAAGATTGAGATAGGACCCTTCTGTATCTATTTTCTTCAATGGTTTTATCATTAAAACATGTTGGATTTTGTCACAGACCTTTATTTGTACCTATTGAGGTAATCATGTGGTTTTTGTCCTTGTTTCTGTTTATATGATATAATTCATTGATTTGCATATGTTGAACTATCACTGTGTACCTGGATGAAACTTGCTTGGTCATGATGTATAATCTTTTGATGATTCACTGCATTCTGTCTGCCAGTTAGCTTGTTGAGATTATCTGCATCTATGTTCATTAAAAAGACTGATAAGTATTTCTCTTCTTTTTATATTTGGGAGGACTACTTGCCTTTCAATTTCATTAAAGAGCTTGAGTTTTATTCTTAGAGAACCTTGAAATTATTGCAGCTTTCAATAGTGGTCCATCAGGGCTGGACTTCTCTTGATTGTTTTTTATTTGTGATTGAATTATCCTGGGTTCAAAAGGTTCTCTTTTCACTATTGGTAATTCATGTGTATCTAAGAATCTATCCATTTCTTGTGAATTCTGAGCTGTTAATAATACCTTTGATTCTGAAAGTGTCCATTTTAATTCCTTTTTTTTTACTTCTAATCACATTAATTTGGGTCTCTTATCTCCTTTTTTGATTTGCTTGGCTGTTTCTTTTGATTATTCTTTGAAAGAACCAACTCTTCATTTGTTGTTTCTATTTATTTGGTCTCAATTTTATTGATTTCTGATCTGAGCTTTGCAATTTCATCCTTTTATTAGCTTTAAGTCTGGATTATTATTGTTTTTCTAGGACCTTGAAGTGCATTGTTTATTTGGAATCACTCTATTTTGTGATGTGATCATTGACTGCTATAATCTTCCCTCATAGGACTGCTTTCATTGTGTCCTATAAGTTCTGTTGTGTTGTACTGGCATTATTATTTAGTCCTAGAAACAGTTTTATTTCTTCCTTGATTTCTTCTGTTACACAATGTTGTTTAAAGAGTATATTGTTTGATTGCATGCCTTGCATAATTTCTGTGTTTTTTTGTCATGGATTTCTAACTAAATTGTACTATGATTAGATCATATGCATGGTATAATTTCAATTTTTTAATATTTACTTAGGCGTGTTTTATTGGTTAACATGTGATCTATTTTGGAGAAAGCTCCATGAAGAATGTGTAATTTGTTGATGTGGCTGCAACACTCTATAGATATAGATTAAGTCCATATATTTGAAGGTTTTATTTAACTGTGATATTTCTTTGTTGAGTTTCTGTCTAGTTGATCTATTTGTGAAAATTGTGTAATGAGTCCCTCCCATAATTGTGTTTATATTTATATTGTCTTTCATGTCCAGTAGTACTTGTTTTATAAGTTGGCTATGCCATTTATTTGGTGCACATATGTTAATAATTACATATCTATTATGAAGATATCTTCCTGTTGGATTGTTCTTTTAACTAAGGTATAGTGAACTTCTTTCCCTTTTTTGATAAATTTTGATCTGAGGCTCTCTTTGAATATAGGACAGATACACATGCTTTTTGTCCAGTTCACATTGCATGGAATATTGTTTTCCAGTCTTTGACTTTTAGTCTGAGTTTCTTTGAGCTAAATGCATTTCTTGTGCATAGCATAACATTAGATTTTTGTTTCTTAATCTGTTTTCCTAGTCTGTATCTTTTTATTAGGAATTGAAATAATTTATATTTAGAGTTATTATTGCTATGTAAATGATTTATTCTTATTTCCTTAATTTCCTTCAGCTGATTCGCTAATTTTCCATTCTACTTAACTGCTCACCCTATTGGTGTATTCATTCTGTTAGTGCTTTTGTCACTGTTAGCTTCATTTTCTCTTTTTGAGTATCTTTCAGAGTATTTTGGGGTACTGGCTCAGTGGTCATGAATTAGGTGTTCTTTAATATGAAAATATCTTATTTCTCTATCACTTTTTTGGGGGGTACCGGGGACTGAAATCATGACCTTGTACTTGCCAGGTAGGCACTGTGCTGCTGAGCTATATTTCTGACCCTCTCTATAACTTTTGAAAGATAACTTTGCAGTGTATATAAATCTGGGTTGGAAATCATTTTATTTTAGAGCTTGAAACACTTTATTCCACACTCTCTCAGCCTTTAAGGTTGTATTGAGAAGTCTGCTGTATTCTAATGGATTTTGTTCAATGTTTAAGAAATGAATATTTAGATTACTGCAAACAATTTCATAATACAAAAATAAACCAGGGCAAGGAGTTGGAAATGTACATATTTAAAATTTATAACGGGTGTGTAACCTAAGGATGATTTTTGTGGAGGTGGAGAAATACTTCCTCTTGGGAGCCATTCTGTTTCACCATGGAAAATCAGTGACTCTGTATCCATGCCTATTCTTTGTAAGGCTCTAGGAGATTTATGCTGTAGACTGAAGATCCACAAGTTCTGTGCTATAATTTCCATATACTACATGTCAATATATTTCAAAGGCTTCACATATTAGCTTGAGGTTTGATTTCTTGATAGTATCATTGTTTAGAAAATATTTTATGAAATGAGTTTTAAAATTTCAGATTCCTTGAGATGGGGCAAAACATAAGATGAAATGCTTTATTTCAATACTATACTAAATAGAAACTATATAAACAAAAACTGTGTGTGTTTATTTTGTCAGAGAGTCTGTGAAAGGGACATTCTAATCTTCATGAATGTCTGTATCACATTTGTTGATTACGTTTTTCACATGCTGGGAAGGAAATCAGGCACGAAACACCGATTATGTAAGGAGATTTTTTCCTATCTAATTTCCTGTGCACCCTGCTGAATACATACCCTTTTAGCTTAATTCTACACATTCAGAATGCAGTCACATTTTGAATGGGGAAAAATTTAAACTAAAAATAGCCATTACCCATGTTAAAAATTTTCCCTTTGCTTTTATCTTTAATTAATAGTAGAAAAGTACAATATATATTTAAAAATTAAATATGGCTCAATAAGTTAGTTCAAAGAGCCATACTTTTGAAATGATTTTCAATTATTAAATACAGAAAATTGGTAGCCTCATCTGACAGTAATGTTTTGAAAATTCTTGTAACTTTTCTTTAAGGGTCAGAATTTTCTTTTTGTCCATGGTTAGCAGAAAATAAAAACAAAAAATTACAAAGTGTTTTTGATTTCATGAATTGTTCTCCCAATTTCAATCATAGACTGTTTCATAAAATAGGATGATTCTCTATTTTTTCAGTGTGGAGAAATTAAGGCTCAGCCTTGTAAGTGCTTTGCCCAAATCAACACTAGTCAATAATTAAACTAGAACTAGATTGTAGGCTCTTGTCCTCATATCCCATCTAGTAAGATAGAGCTCATACTCTCTCCACTATGCACCATTTAAGCCCTTTGAAGTAGTCTTCCAATTATTTGTTCCTAAATTTCTAGATATTTAAGAAAGAGTAAAAAAGACTTAAGGAAACAGTCACACTTACAATGCAGATTCTATGATGAAAAAATAAACCAAATGACATAGTTTAGCTTGGAGAAGAAAAGATTAAAAGACGAATTCACATGTGTCTTTACATAAAATATTTTTATGAATAAGTATATGTTTTTATCAAGTAATGATGTAAATTACAATAAAATGTGCTGAGTCAAATATTAGGTAATATTTTTATTGATACAGGATGTATAAAGTTCATAAATAGAAATAAGCAAAACAATCTTTTATAGTGAAATACAGAAAATGAACACTTAATATCTTTTTTTTATCAAATTGTATTATATAGCCACTTATTCAATCTTCTATTGTTATATTTCTGGTAAAGGGACAAATTGTTAAATGTCTAAAACACTCTAAATCATGCACATATATGATATATTAATTCCTTTTAGTGTCTACATTGTCTTATCCCAGTTTAATTAAATAACCTAACTGAAAAGAAGTTCAAGATATTACAATCAATATTTACAATCTTTAATTTGTCAACAGTATTTGAGAGTAAATCCAAAAACTTTGTCTATGTAATGGAAATTACATCTTTCTCTCTGTCTTTTCATTTAAGTTATTCTTCTGTGTTTCATTAATGATAAGTACTCTCTGGGAGATAGAATAACACAGATAATCCAAGATTTGTTAGTGTTACTTTTTTTTTTTATCAGACTTGCTTTTTAAAAAATCAGATGGAAAAGAGAGAAATATCAAATTTTCTTAGAATTCTATGTTCATGTTATGAAGGATTATTTTAACATATATATACAATATTTTGTGAGTAGTTGGCAGGAATTGATTATGACTAAATCACTCTGTATATTTTAAGAAAAATTAAAAATGTGGGCTCTACATTTGAAGAGTTTCTAACAATCCTACATAAAAATAATTTTATAAGTTTCAACATACTACATAACTTAAGTGTTACAGAAACTCACAAAAGGAAATTATTGATTTATCCATTTAGTAATAATTGAGCACATACTATATTTATTCAGTTACTTATGCAATCAATAAAATATAGGGCCTACCAAGTTTCAGAAGCAGAGAATAGAACCATGAGTTTTTTTTCTGTGATGGAGCTATAATTTTAATAAGAGTTAGATAGAAGACATATCATAAACACATAAATAAATAGAACATCATTTATTGTATTGTGAAAGAACATAAAGCAAATTAAAGGGTAAGGAGCACAGAGGAAAATAAAGCAATGCTAGACAATGAGTTCTCACTGATTCCCTGAAGAGACAGAAGGAATATGAGGTGTGATTAAAAAAAAGGTCAATATTTACATTTTAAAAATTGCAATAGAAAACACATTTCTATTTAACCCCACTCAAAAATACTCCCCCTCACTATGAACAAACTTGTGTCAGTGTTTTTGCCACTTTCTGAAATAGTTCTGGAAGTTTTCTTTCATGATAGTCTTTAGTTGCACTGTCAAGGCTATCTATCTCAGTGTCTTTAGCCATTCAGAATGTTTACCTCTCATGGTCATTCTAACTTTGGGAAACACTGGTAGTTGTATGGTTTCAGATACAGTGAATAAGGTGGATGAGGACACACCGATATTTTTACAAGCTTGACCTTTTGGATAGCACTCAGCAGCAGCATTCACGGTTTTTTTGTTTTGTTTTGTTTTGTTTTGTTTTGGTTTTAAATTGCACTTGATAAAACCACTCATGAAATAAAAGTTCCAGAACTACTTCAGAAAGTAGAAGAACAACACAATGTGTGTTCAAGGAAAGGAGACATATTTTGATGTGAAACTAATGACAATGTATCTTTTACTGTAATAAATATGTAAAATTTAATTATTCAGTATACGTTTTATGAATATACATCTCATAAAACTCTCAGATACCCTGGCCAGGACATTTCAGACAGAAGAGAGGGGAGGGCAAAAACTCAGAAGTAGAACATGCATTTGTGGTGACTACTATGGAGTGAACTTGCTTCAGAGCAGCAGGATAGAAGAATGGTAATAATAAATAGACTGCACATGTTATAGTTTATTGTGGTGTCAACTTGAGTGGATTAAGAAACACCTATAGGACAGTTCTGGATGTCTCTGAATGACTGATTTGTACAAATGAAGTGACTGATTTCACAAACTGAATAAGGAAGACCCACACAAAATATGGGGAACCACCAATAGTTTTGTAGTCAATGAGAAAGAAGAAAGTCCACCCTTTTTACTTCTTCAGCAGAGCTCTTATCTTGCCTATTGCATTTGGATGTTAGTTTATTCAAGCTTCCAACACAGTCCTTTTGATTTTCCAACACAGACTCTCACCAGATTCTGTCTTTGACCTTTTGTTGAATCTTTGGACTCACCAGCATATAGCTGACCATTTTACATCCTTCTACCTTTGACTCTAATTGAACGACTAGTTTGTAAATGCTTTATATATCACTAATATATATTAATATATGTTAATATATAAATGTATGTGAATATGTATATAATTAAGTCTATTCCTTAGGGAAGCTTATTTGTTTAAAGAATTGCTTTGGGTTCTCCACTGAGAAAGCACAGTACATGTCAAGAGGGTTTCTAGAGAGACATACAAAGTGTTGCAAATGCCTAGTGTGAGTAAAGTGATTATCTTGACATCAGTAGCAGCAAGCAAAACAATGAGAAGTGGTTCAATTATGGATATGTTCTTTTAAAATCTAAAACATGCATTAAAGCTGATAAATTATCTGTGAAGTGGAAGGCAAACAGAGAACCTTCAAAGTTTTTCATATAGTTATATAGAAATATGATGCTTCAATTTGCTGTGATTGGAATAATATTAGGAGCAGATTTATAGTAGATGATCACAAGTTTGAGTTTTGGACATGTTTGGTATAAGGTGTCTACTAGCCATGCAAGGATGGATATTGACAAGCTTTTGTATATAGAAGGAATGCAGAGAGAAATATAGACTGGAAACAATTTTGAAAACCATGCACTCAAAAAAACCCTCATAATATTACACTGCATGATTATTAAGGGATTGAATGTGGAAAGAAAAGAGTAATGGTGCATAGATTCACATTGTAAGCCCTCTACCTGAAATGTAGACTCAGATAGAAATGCAGTGATATAGTGTGAGAGCCAGGAGTATTGGAAGCCAGGTGATGAAAGAATTTGGGGGAAGACAGAGTAATTAATTATATCAAGCGGGCACTTAAAAGACCTCAGTAGCCAACTGAAGCCTCGATCACTCTCTCACACACCCAAAAGACCTCAGCAGCAAAGGGGAGCCTTGGCCACTCCCTCCACCAGAAAACCTAAACAGCCCACAGCAGCCTCAGTGACCCCTCCCACCACCTGTAGTACCTTAGTAGGCTGGCGGGTCCCTTGGTGAACCCATTCTGCCACCCCCAGCAGGCCAATGAGAGCAAGGTGAGTCCTCTCCTCAAGCAGAGGACCTCAGTGAGCCAGCAGGAACATTAATGAACCCTCTCCCAACCTGGAGGACCTTGGCAAGTTGGCGAGAGCACAGTGAGCTCTCCTTCCTTACAGAGAACCCTGGGTGGGCTGGTGAGAGGCCTGGCAAGGCCTCCTCTCACCTGGAAAGACCTAGATGGGCCTGTGAGACCCCCAGCAATGCAGTAGGTCCCAACAGGGGTGCATACAGTGGACAGGTGGGTCTGGTGGCCTGCAACAGTCTCAAGTCACAATCACAAGTTGAGTCGGTTCATATCAATAATCTTAGGTTAGTCAGCCTAAGAAAAATTTAGGAATCACACAACTGGCCTTGCAGGAGAATTCAGATAACTGCCCCCCAACACAGCAGGACCCAGCAACTAGGTGAATGTCAGCCACACAATAGGACCTTAAGACACACAATATACAGTTGAGACTAGTGGTGTTGAAAAGGCCTGGATATTAACCAAGAGATGAGAATGACAAAACAAAAAAGCAAAATGCAATCTCAAACTCCAGCCATCTGGAACAAATACAGGAGACATCAAAATAGAGGAGATTTTAAGTCACACACCTGAAATTTTTGAAAAGATAGTAACTGAAGTAAAGAAAGAAATCCATGTGGTTATAGAGGAAATCAGATCATAAATAACCTCTCGAGTAAAGAAAGAAATGACAATCTTAGTGAAGGAGTTGCTCAGCATAGCTAGATTATATATGAATAAAAAAAGCACAGGAGCATAGGAAAAGGATGGAAATCTTGAATGAACAATATGGGAAAGAAATGGAATATATGAAACAGATTCAGAGATATCAAAGAAACTGACAATTCCATTGAAACCTGGCAAAACTGCTTGAGCAAAACTGAAGATAGGTTTCAGACCTTGAAGATAGGATTGCAGCCAGCAATCACAAAAGGAGAGAACTCTTAAAAATGACAAGGGACTATGAAATAAAAGTTCAACAGCTCTAAGACAATGCACAGAAAAACAATACATATGATAGGGGTCAATGAAAACACAGGAGTCAACTCAAATAACATAAAAAATTTCAGAAGTAATAGTATAAAATTTTCCAAGTATGGGAAAATAATTTGATATACAGATAATGGAGGCATATAGAACTCCAAACAGGTATAAGCAAAATAAATATACATCCAACATATAATAATCAAGGTTCCAGAAGTTCAGCATAAAAATGGAATATTAAAAGCAGCTAGAGAAAAGACACTGATCACCCATCAAGAAAAGCCCATTAGAATCATAGCCAACTTCCCAACACAAACCCTCAAGTCAAAAAGAACTTGAAGTATTTAAAACCCTGAAAGAAAAAAACTTTCAACCTAGATTGATGTACCCTGCAAAACTATCTCTCAAAATTAATGCAGAAATAAGATACTTTGATGGCAAGGAACAACTGAAGAAATTCATGTCAACAAAACAAACCCTAGAAAGAATACTGAAAGATATTCTAAATAGAGATAAAAATGATCACAATTCCAAGAACACTAACAGAGAACCACCAAGCAGGGCAAGCAGTTAAACAAAGGGGAAAATCAGGGAACCAATAGCAGGAAAACAACATGACAAAGATAAGCTAATATATAACAGTAAAAAACATCATGTAAATGGCCTCAATTCAACAACTAAAAGAAATAGATTGGCAGATTGGATCAACAAACAAGATTAAACAATATTCTGTATACTCAAAAAGAAATTCATATATGGAAAGCCAAGGGGAAAAATACCCAACATTCCATGCAACAGGAACCCAGAAAAAAGCTGGGGTAGCTATTTTGTTTGTAGACAATTTGAACTTCAAACCAAAAATGATCAACAGAGATAAAGAAGGTCACTACCTACTCATTAGAGAAAAAATTCAAGCAGAAGAGATAAAAATAAAAAATGTATATGCACAAAATATGGGAGCACCCAATTATGTAAGACAAATAATAATAAACATGAAAAATTAAATGTGCAATATCACAATTGTAATAGGGGAACTGAACACCCCACTGTCACAAAGAGACAGATGAACTAGACAAAAAGTCAGCAAAGAAATTTTAGAACTGAATCAAACCTGTGAAGAATGGACTTACTATGTTCACAGAGTGTTTCACCCAGCAACATTCAGAATGCACATTCTTCTCAACTGCACATGGGATGTTGTCTAAAATAGATCATATATTAACCCATAGTATATGCTTAAGTAAATGCAAAGTGTTTTAAATTATCCCATGCATATTATCTAACAATAGTGAGCTGAAACTGGAAATTAACGGCAAAAGGAAATGGAAGGCCTGGAAAAACACATGGAAATTAAATAACATCCTGCTGAATAACCAATGCGTCATAGATGAAATTAAAGAAAAAAATAAAAGGCATCTGTGATTAAATGAAAATGAAAATAAAACACACCAGAACCTGTGGGATACGATGAAAGTGGTCCTAAGAGTGAAATACATAGCAATGAACTCTTATATCAGGAAAAACAGAATGAGCACAATAAACTAATGTTGCATCTCAATTTTCTAGAAAAAGAAGAACAAGTCAAGACTAAAGGATATAGAAGGAAGGAAATTATAAAGATCAAACCAGAACTTAATGCAATTCAGACTAAAAAAAACACAAAGAATTTATGAATTGAAAAGTTGACTGTTTAAAAGATTAAACAAAATTGATAAACCTATAGCCAAACTTATCAAGGGAAGGAAAGAAAAAAACTCAAATTTATGCACTGAGGAATAAAAAGGGTGATATTACTACAGGTCCTGGGAAATTCAGAAGATCATTGATCCCTACTTTGAAAATCTTTACTCACATATGCTGGAAAACACAGAACAAATGGACAGATTTCCTAGAAATATATGAATTACTAAAACTGAATCAAGAAGATATAAAATTTTTGAATAACCCAAATCAGTTACTGAAATTGAAAATGTAACTTAAAATGTACCAACAAAAATAGCCCAGGTCCATATGGATTCACTGCTGAATTTTACAAGATATTTAGAGAAGATTTGATACCAGTATTCCTCAAGCTCTTTAATGAAAATGAAAAGGAAGTAATTTTTCTCACTCATTTTTGGAGGCAAGTATTACTTTGATACCTAACCCAGAGAAAGATTCAAACAAAAAGAATTAGAGGCCAATCTCCATAATAAACATAGATGCAAAAATTCTCAATAAAACACTAGCAAACAGAGTTCAGCAAATCATCAGGAAGATTATACACCACAGCCAAGCAGGATTCATCCCAGGAATGCAGGAATGTTTCAGTATATACAAATCAATAAATGTAATTCACCACACCATCAGAGCCAAAGATAAAAATCACATGGTCATTTCAATAGATGCATAAAAAGATTTTGATAAAGTCCAATACTCATTCATGATAAAAACCTTACATAAAATCAGAATACATGGTCTCTACTTCAGTCTGATAAAAGCCATTTATAACAAACCAACAGCCAACATCATACAAAATGGAAAAAAACTGAAAATTTTCACTCTAAAATCAGGAACAAGATTAGTATGTCCATTATCTCCACACCTATTCAAAATAGTTCTGGAAACACTAGCCAGAGCAATGAGATGGGAGAAATAAAATGGATAATGATAGGAAAGGAAGGCATTAAATGATCATTTGCAGATGACATGATACTCCACATAGAAGACCTCAAACTCCACCAGAAGACTACTAGAATTAATAAACAAATTCAGGAGCATAGATGGGTACGAAGTCAACACTAAAAAATCAATAACATTGTTGTACACAAACAACAAACTGAGATAAAAATTATAGAAATAACACCTTTCACAATAGCATCCAAAAAGTGAAATACTTAGGAGACAATCTAACAAAAGATGCAAAAGTTCTATAATATAGAAATCTATAGTACTCTGAAAAAGGAGATTGAAGAGGAAGGATATCAGAAAATGGAAAGATCTCCCTTACTCTTGGATAGCAAGAACCAATATTGTTAAAATTGCCATACTTCCAAAACTGTTACACAGATCTACAGCAATCTCAATCATAGTACCATTAGGATATATCCGAGATCTACAGAAAACACTCCTAAAATTCATTTGGAAACAGAAGAGACCTAGAATACAAAAGCAATCCTGGACAACAAAGGCAAGGCAGGAGGTATCACAATCACTGACTTGAAGTACTATAAAGCTACTACGATAAAATCAGCATGGTACTGGCAGTAAAACAGACCTGAGGATAAGTGGAACAGATTAGAAGATGCAGACATAACTACAAAGATACTTAGCCACCTTATCTTTGACAAAGAGGTCAAACATGTTCACTGGAAGGAGGATAGCCTCTTTCATAAATGATGTTGGAAAAACTGGCTTTCCACATGCTGAAGACTAAAACTAGCCCCATGTCTATCACCATGCACTAAACTAAAGCCAATGTGTATCAAAGATCTAAGTATTAAAACAGAAACCCTAAATCTACTGGAAGACAAGGTAGGTAGAAATCTTGAAGATACAGTTCTTGAACAAAATGCAAACTGCACAGGAAGTTCTTCAAAGAATCAACAACTGGAATTTCATCTTACTAAAAAGTGGTTTGTTCATTTAAAACATCACTAGCAAAGTGAAAAATAAAACCCACAGAATGGGAAAATATTTTAGTTTACTATCCCTAAGGCAAAGGACTTATATCCAGAACATATAAAGAATGTGAAAAAATCAGCCTCCCCAGAGTTAAAGACCCAATCCAATATAGGGAACTGCAATTAATACACTATTCTTGGGTGAAGAAATACAAATGTCAAATAAATATATGAAAAAATGTTCAACATCATTGGTCATTCAAGAAATGCAAATTAAAACACTAAGATATCATCTCACTCCAGAAAGAATGACTAACATCAAGAAATTAAACAATAACAAATTCTAGTTGGGCTGTGGGGGAAAAGGAACCTTTCTCCATTGTTGGTGGCAGTGTAGATTGGTACAACTACTGTAGAAATAAGTATGGAGGTTCTTCAAAAACTAGGATTAGAGGTTCCATTCTACCTAGCTATTCCTCTTCTAGGTATTTTCCTAGAAGAGTTGAAAATATCATGCCACAGTTATATATGTGCACCCAAGTTTATAGTTACACAGTTTGTAATAGCCAGATCTTGGAAACAATCCAAATGCCCATCAACCACAGAATGAATAAAAAGATGTGCTATTTTTATACATTGGAGTATTACTCAGTTGTGAAAAAGGATAAACTTGAGGCTTTTTTAGGATGAAAGCATACTCATAATTGAAATAAATCAGATTTGCATGTGTAAATACTGTATTCTCTCCTTTGTGTAAAAAAGAAAATAATAATAATAATATCCAAAATGTATAATAGCTATTGTGAAAATGAAAGAGAAAGTGCTCGAAAGGAATAACAACTAGGATAGCAAAAAAGAGAAAAGAAAGGAAAAACATTATATAGATATATCTTTGTTTATCAAAAAATGTATTTTCATTGTTTGATCTTTTTTTTCATGCTTACATCTTGGAATCTGGACAACTGCTTTCAAGATAACAATATGCAATGTGTTACTAGTGTTAATTTCCTATTTCTTTTTGTTTTTTGAATTTTGGTATCTTTTTATCTGTTTTTATTCATTTTTAAATACAAAATAGTTACAAAGAGAAAAATTTAAATCAGAAAATACCTTTGGAGTGGCAGGAGATCTTTCACAAAAGCCCATCTCAACACAATAATAACTACACAGATGACAGGCATGTGACTGGTGGTCACAGTTACCTGAAGCACATTAGCACAATACATCCAATATGGCTTTTAAGGCTGAAATATTTATACTTTATATAAATTATTTCAAAATTATAGATAAGCAAAGTAAACTAGGGAAAAGGGTAACAGATACAAACTTTTGGTATATTTGAAAGGAATTTTGGGAAGAAAGTGTAAGAACAGTTACAATACAGGTAATAAATAAGATTAAGAGAAAATAGAAAATCTACAATCCTACTGAGAAACAATTGTCATAACCATCAAAAACACTCTGGTTCATCTAATAGAATTTAATATTTTTCCTACACTACAGTTATATTTAAATACATTAAATGTTATTCTGGTTTTATATTATTAATATCACACTTCAAAATATGTCACAGTATGTTTTAGGTTGATATTATGATAGCATTAATATTTTATTTTAAAAAGTTTTATCTTAGAAGAAAATTTAATAATTTTCTTTCTGTTTAGTTTGTTGCCACATCTTATCAAAATAAGAGTGTCATTTCTTTTTAAGTTAAAAAATTAAATATACATAATGTTTAAATATAATTATATCAAATGTTACTGATGAGCAAAAAGACTGATCATAGGATTTAGCAATATTAAGCTTAAAGGTTACTTTAAAATAAATATTTTGGTGAATTGAACACAAATTTTCTTACAGTTTAGAGAGAGAAAAAGAGAGACATTTGGATTCAAAAAATGTTTGAGGAGATTTTATGAGAATGGGAATCAAGACATAGGTTTGATTAGACTTATTCATAGTTCTAATTTTGTCAGGTACTATTGTGAAGAGGGTGATGACTATAATAAATTCAAGAGTGATTCATGATGACATGTAGTTTTTCATGGATGTGAAAGGAAAGAAAGTCATGCGACAGACATTTGGAGGCAATGAAATGGAGTGAGAATTAATAGATCTGTATTTTGGTCAAAATAATAGTTACTAAAGTTGAAGAAAAAATAAATGATCCTGCAAGAAGAAAGGTGATAAGTGAAAAAATTAAAATGCTAGGAATTATAATTGATTTCAAACTGATTTAAATAAAATAAATGGAAATTTCATAAAGGAGTTCAGTGTTTTGTGGATGGTTGATCATTAATTCAAAGGGTACAGTTGTGAAAGTGATTCAGAAGTGGGAAAGTTTGGAAGTTAGCATCAAAGAAGTTGATATACAAGGAAATATGTATATACCTAGAAATTGGATGGTAATGGGCATTGCAATAATTCTTTTCCTCTTGTACTGATATGTTCAGTGGTAGAGAACATAGTGGGTATGACAACATTCCATTACTATACCAAAATACCTGAGATAATCAACTTATAAAGAAAGAAATTTTACTTTGATTTACAGTTTCAGCAGTTTCAGGCCATGGTTGTTTATCTCTGTTGTTCAAAGCAAAAGAGGGAGCATGTGATGGTAGGGGGTACAAAATAGAGCAAAGTTGCTTACCTCGTGATTAGAAAGTGAAAAAGAAAGACGTTGGGGCTCCCTTTATCACCTTCAAGGATGCATTCCCAAAGATTGAAGGTTCTTCTTGTAGGACCTTGCCACCTGTTATAGTTTCCACCACTTTCCAGTAGTGCCAAGATGAAGATTAAGCCTTTACAGCACAGGTCTCCTTTTGGGGACAATTCAGATCTAAACCATAGCAAAAAAATTTGTCATGATGAGAACTCAGTAGAGAGAATATCAAAGCAGTTGCCAATTTCACTGAGTTCTGGGGGTCTGACTGCCCCTAGTAATGGTGACATGGACTTGAGAAAAGACAGCTGATTTTAACTGGAGCACTATAATCTCGGTGGCCTACTCTTGTCTCTAGATTTTGGATACAGGGAAACTGGAGAAGAGAAGTCCTTTTCAAAGTTTAAAGAGCACCAGCATTTCCTCCTGGCTTCTGATGGAAGCAAGATGGCCTGACTAAAGGTTTCCCATCCAGACATAAATAAGCTGTTCTCACAGTACTGGAATCAGAGGCAAGTATGAAGAACATCCAAGGACGGATGCTATTCTACACTGTTACTCAGAAAGATTTGATGATGAAACTGGCTACAGCTGAACTCATTGTTGATATTTGGATAGTAAAAAAGACAATCTAATTTAGTGTCCAGAATCAAAGACATTGTAAGGGAGGATGAAAACATGGCCAAATGGGGAGCATTTTTATTCTACCTCAGGGGACACACACTGGGAAATAGCATTACCTTAGAGTGACAACTCCTTTACTAATTTTAAAAGCTATCAGATATAGAGACAATAAAATAGAATTACCTTTTAAAAAACTCATCGTTATCTTGGCAGGGGACCAAATACTGATGGAAATTTCTTTGGTGGAATTTGAATCACATTTCTTTGTGCACTTTTAGTTCAGGAAGATGAGCCATGTAAAATGGCCATGCTTGAGGAATTATTCTTTTCTTGTATTTAATGTTGTATTCACACTGCAATTCCTTGTAAACACACTCAATGATAATAAACACTTCAAATGTCATGTCCTTTAAATCTCACCTTAATAAGATAAATTTTTATACAGATTGAGAAAGAAAAGAACTATTCTAAGTATAAGAGCATATTCTTATTCACTACATTGCATCTTATATCTAACAGTGTCTCATAGTGGTTAACTCTTCACAGATAATTATTGAATGAAGCAATTTAGTAACTTATTTCAAAGTGACTTTCAATTTTCCATAAATATTTTCATTGCTTTATTAAAAATTTAAGTGGTATGCTGACTTTGGCATAATTATCTCAATGAGCGTTGCATCCTACCTCTTTTGAGTCTTTTTTTCTATTCTACTTGCTAAACCAGGAAGAGAAATTTTGATTGGTTAAATTCCATGTTAATGCATTATTCATGTTTACTTATAGAAGAGCCTATTGTCTATTAAAAGGTCAAACTGAGTGGTGTGGCTCTCAGAGCAACTCTGCTAACTTTTATAGGTTTCTTTATGATTGTCTGCTTCTGTAGTCATGCTGAGAAAATTATTCATAGTTCCTCTCCCTCTTTCCTTCTCTTCCTTTCTTCCTTTGGAACTGGGAATTGAACTGAAGAGTTTCACACTGAGCTTTATTCCTAGCCCTTTAAAAAGATTTATTTGAGACAGTTTTCAGTAAATTTGAGACATGTTTCAGTAAATTGTCTTGGCTGTGCTCAACTTGCAGTCCTCTTGCTTCAGCTTCCAGAGAGGGCCGAGCTGACAGACAGGCACCATCACACCCTGCTGTTCCTTATTTTCTTAATTCTTACTTTTGTCTCCATAACAAATCTATAATTTATTTAGCGCATAAAGATGATTTTTTCCGTTTATTATCCAATTATAAATATATTTCAACTTCAATACTTATCATATTCAAATTAGAAAATATATATCATATAATTACTCCTTTGTTTAATGACATTTTACAAGGACTTATTTAACTTCTATCATATATTAATCTATTGGGCTTATTTAGGATTTTTTGGACAGATTTTATGTTTTATTTTCTGTTCTCTTCAATAGATTAGATTTATTATGACAGAAGCACAAAGTTTGTAAATTACTTTGTATTCACTTTCTGAGTTTTCAAGCCATCACTGTTATTATTTTCCAGTATTTTCTTGGCTATTCTAATCTACTTAAGTCCTTGCTTCCTTTTAATGATTTTAATAAATATTTAATGTTTTCTAATGTTCTTATTAATTCAAGTGGTCTTATTTTGTGTGTGTATGTATATGCTCTTTAGTAAAACACATTTTAATTCTGTATGTTATATGTTTGATGTACAGAACACGGTAAGATTAAAAGAAAAGAATAAAAACAGATGCTTGAGGCAAATAAATATTTTCTGAATGAGAATCCATTATCTTTTTTTTCCCTCTTTGAATAATGAAAATACACTCTTCTCTGGCCCTTTCAATGCTCAGTTTTACTTTCTTGAAAGTATCCCCTCATCTCTCAAGCTTGAAGAGCTGGATAATGTAAGTTCACCAGGTCAGGTCAGTTATTTCTCAGACTTAGGTCAGTAACCAGGAGACCTGTGATCTGTGCTGCTAGAACATATCTAGGTTCTTGTTTCCCCCGAAATCACTGCTACCAAGGCTACAGGGACATTATATTTCAGCTGTATGTAAGATGTAGGACTTTCCGACATCTCTCTACTTATCCCTTCTTCCCAATCCTCACGTTAAAATCTAGATCTTCTTGACTCATTGACTTTAATCCTCAATTTATTAGGTCTAATGAATTCCTGCTATGCTAGAAATCAATCATGAAATGTAAGTACACTTTGAACATGAGGCAGAATGTATAAAAATGCTAGATTCAGGTAGCTTCCAAGCCTATGAAAATACCAATTTACCATTAAGATTCACTTTATTGGATTATTTACAGTTTTTTTTCTGTCCATTTTGATTTGTAAACAAATGTATCTAGAAGGGAAAGATTGGCAGTATGATCTCCTTTATAACCCCCTACTGTGCTTTTGCCCCCATTTTACTGTTTTGAGATTAACTATGATATAATGCATATGTGTTGCTTCTTTTAAAATTCATATAAGAGAAAACTCTGTGTATGGAACATTCCCAGAGCCTCAATATTGTGAAACATTTTCCCTAATTAAAAACATTCATAAAAATTAACTGTAAAGAGTTGGAGGCAAGGTTACTTCAGAATATATCCTACAAGAATATGAAGAGAAATGTGTTTCATGGTGTAATGCTCTCTGCTGCGCAGGAAGCTGCATGTGTCTTTGCTCAAGGCTTGAGTTATACACTTAATTTCACACATTAAAATTTAATGACCTTTTAAGTGTAATGTGCCTTTATCAGAAATCAGTTATTTTTCCTTTTCCAATAGCATAATTGCATAGTATTATAGAAGAAAAAGTTGAAAGCATAGTTGATAAGCTTTAGCTCCACCCCCCCCCCATACTGTACTACTTTTCATTGATTTTAAGAGCCTCTTCTTAATAGCACTGCCATTTTATTTTTATAAAATTTTCAGATAAAATGGTTTAAAACATACTACCTTGCTCCTTTGGGTGAGGGAAATTGTCAAATTGTGCAAGTACAGAGCTTTTCACATACTCATTAAATTTATCATCTCATGTGCACACCAAATTATCTTTCACTCTTCAGGACTAATGGATTTTGTAAATTAAGATGATCTTGAATTGGAGAAAGCATATTTTGAAATATACTCCAGAGATTTTCAAGGAAAAATAGCATAAAGAAAATATTTCTATATTTGAGGGAAATGCTTGTTTTAATACACTTATGTTTGTGGTTCCTGGAGAGACCACAGATTCTTAATTTTACCTTCCTTCTTTCTGTTCACTTTTTATTTCACACTCAACATATAAGGTAGTGAAAAACGTTTTAGATCAGCAGAGAGACCTTTTGTTATACCAGATTTAAAAAATTTTTTATTTAAAAAGGCACAAAACAGAAAAAAATGTTAGAAATGGTACAGAATTTCAAAAAAGAAAAGTAAAAAAACCCACTAATATATTGTACATTGTTATCTCAGAGCACATTAGATCTCAAAATCTAGATACAAAAGTGATCAAACAATGACAATACAAACTATTCCTTTTGATGAACTGAGATTAGTAGTAGTTATCTATCTAATGTACATATATGTACATAAATTTATATATATTTAACAACATACATATAATATTTTCCTTTCTTTCTTTTTTCCTTTCCCTTATCCCAGAGTTCTGTCCTTTTGAGCACTTTGTTTTGCTTTTCCCTTTCCAATAGCATAATCCAAATTGTACATTTTCTATTGTACATTTTGGACCTTACTACTCTTTCAATTTATTATTATTATTTATTTTTTACACTAGAGAGACAATATGATATTTAGAAATATGAGTCTGATTTATTTCACTTATGAGAATAGTTTTAAGTTGCCTCTATTTACCTGTAAAAGCCTCAAGACCATCCTTTTTTAATAGCTGAGTAATATTCCATTATATAAAAATACCACACCTTTTACATCCATTCTGCAGTTGATTGGTATTTTAATTGTTTCCAAGATTTAGCTATTACAAATTGTGCTGCTATAAACATGGATGCACTTATATAACTGTGACATGACTTTTCAACTTTGGGGGGAAAATACCCAGGAGGGGAAGAGTTGGATTGAATAGGACTTACAATCCTAGTTTTTTGAGGAATCTCTATACTGACTTTCACTGTGGCAGCACCAGTCTATACTCCCACCAACAGTGGAGAAGTGTTCTTTTTTCCCCACTGCCAAGCCAACATTTGTTATCAGTTGATTTCTTGATGGCAGCCATTCGTTCTGGAGTGAGATAAAATCTCAATGCTGTTTTAATTTTCATTTCTTGAATGACCAGTGATGGGGAACATTTCTTCATGTATTTATTTGCCACTTGTATGTCTTCATCTCAGGTACCCATTTTTTGGAGAGGGTTTTCTAATTTGGGGGGCCTGATTTTTTTTAAATTCTTTATATGTTTTGGATATAAGTCCTTCATCTGAAGGGTTGCTGGCTAAAATTCTTTCCCATTCTGTGGGTTTTCTTTTCACTTTGTTGGTGATTTCTTTTGAACTGCAAAAACTTTTTTTTTTCATTTAAAGAGAAAAAAAACATAAAAAGGGTACAAATAATACAGAATTTCAAAAAAAAGATAAACAGTAAGAAATCACTAGTTGATAAATTACATATTGTCCTCCTAGAAATAGTTGTTCAAGTTACAAAATTAAAGCATACAAAGCAGACATTCAAACAGTGAACCTGAAAACAGCTACGCATGCATGAGTCTTTACATGTCTTTCCATCCTTTCTGTATTAGAGGGAAAAACAAAACATAGCAAGACAAACAAAACAAATTCCTATAAAAACATGAAATAAAAAGTCATATAAAACCACAGTATAAGGTGATCTACAATGGTTATTGTGTTGTCTCTTATTATCTTCAATAGAATTGTCTATACCATCATGCATAATTGAATATAGCAGTACATAACGATGCTAGAAAAATAAAACATTGTAGACAGTGTAAAACTTCAAAGGCAGGTAATAATCAAACCAGAGTGGATATTCTAGTGAATCTTGTCATCTTCAGTGTATTTGCCTATACACTCAGACTTGATACTGTCAATCATAACAGCTTTGAATAAAATCTGTCAATACAAAACAGCAATCTAACAAACCAGATTCAATTAAGATCCGTCATGGTAAAACAGTGTTCGTTATACAGAGCTTCAGATTAAGTTAATAGGCAATTAAGATTGATTACCATACTATAACCTGCTATTTTCACAATAACTGTCTGTGCCCTCAAATCTAGAACAAGCAGAAAAACTGGAACAGAATATAATCCATCTAAGAAGAGTGGTGTGAGTAATGTGGGTTTTAATTCCTGGTGCACTATTAACAATATCCTCTGCCTTCTTTTTTTAGGCTATTCCTCCCCTTTCATTCCCACATGGTGCTGCACATTTTGGGTCCCACTAACTCCATGTTTTTAGATTTGGGGGCAACCTGCTTTTTACCTAAGTGGTTCCAAACCTTCTCACTCCTGAAATTGATCTCTAGTTGTATTCTTTTACCTACAAAGGCCTCAAGGCTTTCCTTCATTATAGATGAATAGTTCTCTACTGCACATAAGTATCCTGTCTTTCCAACCTATCTGCAGGTGGTGGTTGAGTTGCTCTTATTTCTCTCTGGGTCCCTGCCACATAGAGCATTGTTTTCTAATATTTGATTTTCGGTCCATAAATCCTCTCTCAGGTTGATTATATTTCCTAAACAGAGCATCTCAATGGATCCTACCTCCTGATCTACTTTGCCTGTCTTTTTTCTTTTTTTAGTGTATCAAGGCCATCTATGTTAGAGATTCTAGCCATAGCCAACCTTCTCTGCCTCATTTCTGCTATGCTATTTTCCTGCCATTGTTTGTCTACTTGTCTCTTTCATTCTACTGCCTGCCCCGTTTATTGAGGCCTTTCTGTCACTGTTCCTAAAGTCCTAGTATTTTTTTTTCCTTTCTCTCTAGAATGTCCTTCACTATTCTCTGTAGTGTTGGACTGGTGGTCACAAATTCCCCCATTTCCTCTTTGTCATGGAAGCATCTTGTTTCTCCATTAATTTCTAGTGACAGTTTTGCAGGGTACATCAGTCTGGGCTGAAGGTTATTTTCTTTCAGGGCTTGGAATACTTCACTCTAAGTTCTTCTTGATCTGATTGTCTGTGTCAAGAACTCTGGCATGATCTTCATGGGCTTTCCTTTATAGGTAGTCTGTTTCTTTTCTCTGATGGCTCTTAATATTCTGTTTTTATACTGAATTTCTCATATCTTGGATTATTATATGTCTGGGTGTAGCTCTGTTTTGGTTGTAGGTGGCTGCAGTTCTATATTCCTCACATAACTGAATATCATTTTCTTTTCCCATGCTTGGGAAGTTTTCCTTCATTATTTCAGGAAATAGCTTTTGTAATTCACTTGTTTTTAATTCTACCTCTTTGTTCACATTTCTTATTCTTAAATTATAGATTCTCTTGTCATCTTCTAGCCTTTGTATTGTTACTACCTGTTTCCTTGTTATTTTTGAGATCTTTCCTTGCATGATCACACATTGCAAAGTTATCTTCAAGTTTTGATAATCTATCCTTAGTTTCTTTTAAGCAGTTTTGCCAGCTTTCAATGGAGTTTTTAATTTCCTGGTAATGTCTTTGAATCTGCTTCATGTAGTCTAGATTTTGTTTATATTCTTTATTGGATATTTCTCTCCTTTTTTTGTGTTCCTCCCTTCTTCTATCTGTGACTTCTTGAGAGGTGGTTAATGTTTCTTTTATTAATCAACTTATTTCTTGCTTTACCTGATTTAATATTTCCCCTTCTTCTATCTGTGACTTCTTGAGAGGTGGTTAATGTTTCTTTTATTAATCAACTTATTTCTTGCTTTACCTGATTTAATATTTCCATTTTGAACTCATCTACAAGGTCCCAAAGATATCTCTTAATGTCCAATGAATCTGTTTCTGATGTTGCATGTTTGCTGCTCTCAGTCTCTTTTGTTTTTCCCTCTCCTGGATCAGTGTTCTCAGAGTTTTAAGCTGGGGGGCTTTTTCTTGTTTCTCTCTTGTCATGTTTTTGTTTTCTTCCATACAGGTGTATAGGGGAGGTCTCAGCCCCTTTCCTTGTTGGTTATGGTTCTTCTGAAGCTTGCTGTTGAGGGATTTCTGCCCTCTCCTCTTTGCTCTTGTCACTGAGATGTAAGCAGGGGCTGCATATGCTGACCTCTCCCCAGTCAAACTTCAGGGGCCTTCACCAGGTAGGTTAGTGTGTGAAAGGCATAGGGAATCAGTTTGGGATGGCTTATTGGGTCCCAACCAGGGGCATGACCCTGGCTAAGCAAATCCCACAAATCTGTTCTGGGAAGGAGCAACCAACTGATGTCACTGTTGCTCCTAGTTCAGGCTCCTCCTGCTGATTCCAACATGTCATCCATTTGGTCATGCCCTTCCTGTGTGAGGGTCTTATTCCCATCACTGACCATGGATTAATTGAGGTCCCTTCACCAGCTCTGTTCTCTGTTGGGCTCACCAACCCCCAACTTCAGTGCAGCTGTGGCTCCTGTGAGTCATGGTGAGAGCTCTGTGGGTCGCAGCAAAAGTGTTGTGTCCACTAATTTTAACTGTTCCAATTGTAGCTCTGAGACTGTGTGTTTGATGAGCTTTTTTGTTTTAGTTTCTTTCTGTGTCAAGAGGATCCATCTCCCTCTGTCTGGATCTCTCCAGGATGTTTTATTCTGGCATATGAGTTGTTTCTCCCTGGGAGGCTCTGTATTTTATTGCTCACTAATCGACCATCTTTAGCTCCTTGCTTTGATACTCAGGTTTCTAAAATCCATAGCTCATGGTTCTGAAGGTCTCAATGGTGGTTGGTTTATTGCTTTGGGTCAATGTAGAGGCACCACTTAATCATCAACACACCAGAAGAAAATTACCCTAGCTCTCACTCCAGAGATGAAGTCCACAGATAGATTGCAATGAATGAAGCACAGTACATATATGGGCCCCAGTTTGCCTAAAAACAAGTCCAAACACTAGAGATTCTGGTTGATTCCAGGAAAGCCAGTATAACCAACAAGGAAAATCCTAGGTCCTGATGGATTCACAGCTGAATTAGTTTTTTGGAGGTTTCAGTCAATGCTCAGCTGGCTCTAAGGCAAGGCGGTATGCCTGAGGTTTAACTGTTCATGGCAGCCACAAATAACAAGAGCAAAAAGGGCAAAAAAGGAAAAGCACCTCCTTCCCTCCCTTACATAATATCTGAAGTGCAAAAACTTTCAATAAGATAACATCCAAGTTGTTGGTTATTTGAAGTACTTCCTGTGTGGTTTGTGTTTTGTTCATGAACTCTGCCTACACCTATGTCTCCAGGATTGCTGCCTACTTTGTCTTCCAGCAGATTTAGTGTTTCTGTTTTAATATTTAGGTCTTTGATCCATTTTGACTTTAGTTTAGTGCATGGTGACATAAATAGAGCTAGTTTTAGTCTTCAGCATGTGAAAAGCCAGTTTTTCCAAATACCATTTATTAATGAGGCTATCCTTCTACTAGTGAACATATTCAGCCCCTTTGTCAAATGTAAGGTGGCTGAAGCACCCATCCTACTATTTTATGGAAAATGCTACTGTTCTCTTATTTGTTAAGAGTGTTTCACCCTTTACTTTTGCACTTCATTTTTAGAATCACCTTCAAGTAGTCTTACTTAATCTCTACATTGTGAGATATGCAAAAATATCACTGTTTATATTTGGGAGTAATAATTCCAAAGACTGAAGAGACTGAACCTATTTTGCTGTTAAAATAAATGGTTAAAATAAAATTTAACTAAGGGATTGTTATTTAATATTCTATTGTTCTTCCTCTGTTCTTTACTGCACGCAGAGAATATTTAAATATTTGTTAACTGACTAAATAAAATAATTTTTTTTCACAAATCAGAAGCATCTATAAATAATTTAGGAAAACATTAGTGGCCTAAAATAAAGGCAAGATTTTGGAGATATCTATACTTAAAATAAACTTGTTATTTGCTCCAGTTATAATGAGAAAATTTTGACAACTGAGAAAAAAATACACAAAATGAAACAATTTGGAAAGTATTATGTTACAAGATTTCTTATATAACAGTCATGTTAAATAGATTAAATAATAGCTGCTTTAAATTATTTTAAGCAACTGTATATTCCAGGTTTAAAAATTATAGATTCCTGCATAGCACACATTCATAGTTCCTATGATTGAGTCTCTAGGACTGGCTTAACTAGTGTCTGAAGGAGAATATTTAACTGGCTGATGTGAGATAACAAAATGAAGGACTTAAGCGAATATAAAAGATATATGAATAAAAGATATAAAGTCTCAGTTACATAAGATGCCTATGTTGTAAAGTTTTGGTGTATGACCTTGTTCCTAGAGTAAATGCGGCATACTACAGTTAAAATTTTAAAGAGAACAGATTTGGTGTTAAGTGTTCTTACCATAATAAATTAACATTCAAAAGGAGAGGAGGGAAGCAGAATTATTGAGAAAAAAAATAGTCTGGAAAATTGATAAAGACTAGAGCACATAATCAAAATTATTTGAATAAAGTTTGAATCCAGAGTAAAAGAAAAGAATTGATGAAAATGGTAAGAATATGAGGAGTAAAAGAAACCAGAGTTCTTAATTACACAAAGGCACTATTGATATACATACAGGGACATGCACCTGAGTGAATAAATATTAGCTAAATGTGTCAGGGCAGAATTGACGATACCTTGTTTACCATTCCCCAATATCTCATCTACCATCTTTCTTTTGGTGAATGATATCATGGGTATTCTTGTATACAGATCTTAATTATTGTTTCAATTATTTTAAGTACTCTTGAGATAGAAAATATTCTACATATGTAAAAGACAGATTTTGGCCATAGTGGTAGGTATGGGAGCTGACCTTGGTTCCAGTGGAATGTATAGATTCTAAGAATATGTGGTTTTTCTTTATAATAACAGATCTGGGCAACAATTGAGAAATGGAATGCATTTTAAAGATAAGAGTAATACAAAAGTAAAAATGCTATTGGATTTACTACATTACATACAATATATTACATGGTGATCATCATCTAATTTTCAACAAGGGAGATGATACAGTATAGCTACTATTTTATATTTAAGTTTGGCTATTGTCTTCACTATAATCTCTCCATAAACTTTTCATTACTAGTAAGTGTCTTTCTATGTGAATGAACTGTAAGCTTAGTAGTGGTAGGTAAATGACCATCAAAACTAAGGATAAGAAAATAAAGGTAGTTATGATTTCAAAATTCTTTTCTACCTATTTAAAATTATAGTCTATACCAATCAATATATATTTTATTGTTTGTGTTGCATAGCTCATGTATAAGTTACTACTATTATTATTATTACTACTATATAACAATAATATAAAGTATTATATAATATATAGGTGTTGTGGACTGAACACATGATTTACATATAGTATGAAAGAGCTTAACCACTAAGCTATACCCAGGCCACAGTTTTTATTTCAGTGATCTCCCTAAGTGTTTAAAACAATTTTTTGTAATAAGTTGATTTCACATAGTATTTAAGATCACTGTAAAGGTTATAACAGTATTTCAGAAATAACTTGAATTTAATGATACTTTTATGAAACAAATGGGCTCATAAATTTAGAGACTGAAGGACCAAAGGCTCTGATTGATGTTTCTCTGATATCTTGTCATTAGTTTGAAAATAAAATGCAAAAATTTCACCAGTTCTTCTAAATGTTATAAGTTTCACATAGATTTAGAGATTCTTTCTCATCCTTTACTATCTTTAGCAGAATTTCTCCTCTGGCTCTGAAGTCAAAATCAGCTATATTTTTTATTAATATTATATTATAAAGAATTTGTGGTGAATCAATAGAAATTTGGTTGAAAAAATAAAATATTTGTTTTCTTCCTTTATAAAAACAATTTAAGTGTAGCTACCCATGATAAAGAATAACATGTGTATATGAATTTACATACCATAAGTACATAGTGTAGTCAGCATATAATTTTGAAAGATTATAATCTTACAGTTGGATCATGGGACCAAGTAATGTTAGGTTCAAATGTATTTACTACCTTTTACTTTATGTTTGTTTTCTGGAAGCAAATGCTGAAGTAACAATTGAAGTAAAATATATCCATTAGAATTTAATATATGTGAAGGAAAGGAAGAAGAAGGAGTGTTGGGTAAAGGAAGAAGTTAAATGATATAGTCTCAAAGAATCAACTAATCCCCTGAGACTTTTAGGAAATAATTACCTTTCAGAGAGTTCCACTGTAGGATATAATGGCTGGATCATTAAAAACTTTCTCAATCAATAATCGGGTATTGGTTTCTCTTGGAAAGGCATAACCGACTTTGAGTAAGGAATTATTTCAATTATTTGGTTGTTATAAATATTTTGCTTATGTTTTAAAATGCATATGTTTCTAATACTTAGTGAAGTGTTTATGGATGTAAACACATAGTATTTGACATTGAGATAAAATGGAAAAAACTAAACAAGAGCCAACTTGAAGTAGTTGCTAGTAACTAAAGATGGAACAGTTTGAGTGTAGTACCTAAAAGTGCCACAAAATATAGAAATACATAGAAAATATAAAAATATATATGTTCTTAACATCTTTTTGAAAATAGCATTATATTAGATGGTTGCTTGGACACCTATTCATTAACTTAAAAATTAATAGACAATTGTTGAAAATTTCCATAATTAAATGTTAAAATATCAAACTATTTGTATTAACACATGGATGATTTTTAATCAAACTAGTATGTCAAAAACTACAATCAAGTACAAATAATATGTTGAATGGCAAATCTGGATTCAAAGAAATCTTGAGAATTATCATTTTATATGAAATCCTACAAATTGAAATTCCACACAAATAAATGCCATGGAAAATATCCAGAAGGAAAGTAAGTTTACTTACCTATAATTTATTAAAGTCCATGTTGCTTACATAAATATGTTATATTGTGTCTATGAATGAAGATTTTTTTAAGTGACGGAGGCAATATATTATTTTGTTTTATTGTCATTCCATAGTAACAAGGTAGCTGACATTGCTTCATTCTGCAATCTTAGTTAGATAATTAGTAAGTATGAAAATTATGTGTTTTATTGTTTTGTGTGTTTCTCTCATCTTATTGTGTCATCACATTGGGCACAATCTGTATTAGTATCTTATATTACTGTCTTTCATCAGATATATTTGCCAGAATGGACTTGACAACTACAATGGATACTGAGATCGATGAAAACATTTGTTTTACACTGTCTGGTCCTGTTACTATTGTCACCTCTTTTACTCATTGATAGGCACTAGCCTTAGAATTTCAACTCTACAGTCCACAAAATCTGCTGCTACTCTAAAATCAATTGATGGGTTTATCCTACTTTATTTGCTAAGTCATAGCATCACTTGAGGAGAGGTCTTATGAGGAAATTATATCAGGTATTATTTGAGTGGGCTGTCTGTTCTCAGAACTTTTGTTTTGCTTAAAATTTTATTCAGCTATCTGAGAAAAAAAGAAAAATGGAAGGAATCTCTTTCGAACACAAATGAACAAAAGAACAACTATTGGATACCGTAACTATTTGTACCTTAAGACCTTTTTTTCTCTTGGTTTTGTGTCTTAAAAATCAGTCCTGGGCTTAAGAAATCTGTGGACTGAGAAACATCTAATGCTCACTAGTTCAAGTTTGCTAAATATTAGTCATAAGTGTAAATCATTTACATAGAAAAATTCATATAAGTATCATGACTATACCTTTCTTTTTTCCATTACACATTGGTTTAAATATTTACAGTTAACTACAGAAAGAAAATCTCAAGCTGTATACTGTTTATAATTATCTTGCTTACTGATACTGGGCATACTATTTATTATTATATGTCTATGTGGCACCTGAATTTTGCCACCTCCACAGTAGATGTAAACTCTTGATATGAGAGACATCCTATTTTTCTAGTTCCATGTTTCCTAGTTTAACACCTAGTTTAAAATAGCATTCAGTAAATATTTAACAAGTATATTCTTTGAATACATAAATACATGTACCTATATACACTGTAATGTATAAATCTACATATCATCAACTTTGATAAATTGTAAGAACTATTTTTGAATTAACTACTTTGCACACTAAATTCTCAAATGTTGCATTAGCCAACATGATCCTGATTTTTCATGCGACACAGTGCTGGTTTATCTACATTGTAGAGTTGACATGTTTATAACACATAATTTACCTATCCACAGATCCTTGAGCTATTAATCACTTTTGTCCATTTGTTAATGGATAAAATATAACAATGACAGAAAGTAGATACAATCATCATTAGTGCAAATATTTTATTGACTTTTAACTGAAATAGACTCCATGGATACACTTTTCCCTGAATGTAATGTTTTTAAATTTTAATATTCCCTAACTGCCACTTTTGATCCTTTGCTTTACAAGGTTTACAGAGGATTTTTTTTCTGACCAAAATGATACTGAAATGCTCTAAAAAGAGAGATATATCTATATGACTACCAACAAATAAATCCAAATCATGAACACAAGAATTGTAAACTGATATATGGTATTTTATAGAAGCCAGGACACCTAGAAGCTGAGACAGCTGTTATATCCTGATTATTTCATGTAAAGAGAAAAATTCACTATTATAATTAAAACATTTGATAGATGCTTCTTTCCATGTCATATTACTTGTGATGGCTTTTGAGAAAAACAATATATGAAAAATATGAAGTGACAGTAATATAGAAATCACAAAATGATCAAATTTACATTCAAGGAGTATTCTTGGAAATATAACTAAAAGTTAATTATTTTAATAGGTATAGTTTCTTCATATGAAATTTTTATATCTACATTTCATTTTCTATCATTTGAAGACACTGTATGCTAGTTTACACAAGTCAATGATTGTGTATCAGTATTTTAACTGGCTTCTGAATAAAATTTACAAGTATCTTAGTAATAGCTAATTTAAAAATACTTCCAAAGATTTATTTCTCTCCATGTATTTATTTATCACTTACACTGTAGAAAATGTCCTACCAGATGAATAAGGCAACTATAAAAGTATATATCCCAACAATAATAGTTATCACAGTGCTTTGTGATTGCTTTTTTGTATATTTGTCCATTTTTTTCTTTAGCTGTAAAAAGAAGTGTGTGCACACCCACATTGTGTGTGATGATCAAAAATGTTTGAAAGATACTTTAAAGTACCTGTGAGTTGTCCTTGAATAGAAAACTGTGAGGTCCTCAGCACAGAAACAATTTCAACAGGCTTGTATTTTTTCTTATATCCCACATTATAACTGGAATGTTGTAGATAATCAATTTTTGCCAAACGTTAGACAAAAGAACAAAACTTGTTAGAATTTTGATGCAGTACCTGCACAAATCAATTCTCATGCCAAATAACATAAAAACCAAAGATGTATTAATTTTTTCTAAATAATATCTGTTAGGGAAATGTTAACAAAAATCCTTAATTTGATAAAGAGTGACATTGATATGCAGTTTTGCCACTGATTAGGTGATTTTAGTGAGAGATGAGCAGGAAGAATAGGGCATCAAATCTCGGTTTGAAATTTCTTGAAGTGAATAACAGTAAGACATCACAATGAAGTTTAAGAAGCAAAATTAAAGCTTGAGTAACAAAAGGAAAAGAAGATGCAATACATGGTTTAAGAAGGTTATAAGTTGATATTTACAGCAAAGGAAAGGAAAATTAAGAAGGGAGTGGCAGGAAACCACATCCTCAGCCAAACAATAGCTAATGTGATGATGAATAAAATGGGGAAAAATGGAAAAAGTATGAATAAACATTCTTGTGGATATGATATCATAATGAACCTTTAGACAGATCTCAGTGAAGTTACTGACTCTGCTATAGCAAATACAGATCATACTGACAAAATGTAAAATCTTTAGTTTCATTCAAGTGAAGAGGGTTATATAGGAAAATACATTAAAAAGGCAAATTTTTTGTTAGGGAGTCTAGAGTAAAGAATAGAGGGTGTTATTTTTAGATACTAGAGAAGCTATACATTTTTGAATGAGTTACTTAAAAGATAAAAAGTGAATATTATCAGAGTGTCAGAATGAACAGAAGAAGGAAGTGAAACAGTAGAAAACCGCTATATTAGCAGAAACAATAGCCTTTCCTGGATGACAGGCATGGTATTAAGCATTTATAGACATTACCCACATTTAATCCCACAATAACCTTAAATAGGTACTGATTTTACTCACATTTTATAGTTGAAGAAACTGGAGCACAGATAGAGTACATAATAGCCAAGGTCAAAATGTTAAAAAAATGAAGGGTTATAGTCAGTAAACAGCATCTAAGAAGATAGCTGTTGTTTACCAAGCCATATTATGTCTATAGATGCTTCTACATTGAAATTATATTCTATATGTATTTTAGAGAAAAACTGCTCTTTGAATCAAGGTTTTCAAGTTTAAGTTAACTTCTTTTAAAATCTCTAATTAGTCTTTTATAGCATAAACCAATTAGACATATGCTCGCTACCAACTTGACAGATTTCACTATAAAATAATGAGCCTGGGCTCTTATTATATCTTCTGCATGTGTCCTTTAGAGCTTTAGATACAGCGTCTGGCTGACTTTGGGTATTGATTCCGTTCTGCTGCCAACATCTTTCAATTGATGTAGAAAATTTAGGCTGATCTATTAATATACCCAAGTCTGCTTTTCACAGCATAGACTTGAATTTTTAAAGAACATGTTAGCAATCATATTTCTAGAACTTTTCTTACCAGATCACCAAATACAACATCCAAAAACTAAACTAAAATTAAATTAAAAAATAAGCACCTCCCTCTTTCAAGACCCCTCTAGAATTTTTCAGTATAAAACCTCCAGCTACATCTTACTTATTATTATAGACAAATCTTTTAGTCTATCATCTGGTCTGCAATCCTCTTTCCTTTAGAATGCTTGATTTCTATGCTTCATTTTTCACATCATAATTGCTTATCTGATTTTCATGTATCCCTCCAAAGCCAAGACTCCATCACTCTTCTGCTGGTAGTCAACCACCTAAATTCTGGTGTTACTGCACCTACCATTATACAGCACTGATCCGAAGTAGAACTCTTTTGTAATTTCATCATTAACTTCTCTAGTAGTTATACTTTTATGTGATCATACCAATTATAGTTCATTAGTTATAGTTATATTTACATTATTCATTATAGTTCTTAGTTACTTTTGACTCATCATTGAGAAAAAATACCTAATGCCCAAAGTTAGGGAATGGAAGGTTTATTTCTTACAGTTCTTTGAAGTTTCAGTCCATACTCAACTGGCTCCAGGGCAGCAAGGCATGGCAGGGCAGCCATTCATGGCTGCTGCCAACAGCAAGGTGCAAACGGGCAAGAGAGAGTGACACATCTTCTTTCTGCTTATACATCATATTTTGGTTCACCCCTGGGTGGGTGAAACACACACCACCAATCTGAGTGCTAGACAATGAATCAATCACAAATGCCAGATTTGGTTGAGTCCATAATTGCATGAGGCTTGGGGGCCACTGACACAAACTGTGACAGGTAGCCTCTTCTCCAGTGAGACTGGGGTCCTTGGCTTATTCATTTACCTCTCTGACTAGCATTCAACAGGGTACTGTACACATAGCCAACATCCAATAAGTATCTTTATTTGATTAAAATCTTTAAAAACTAATAAAATAGTTATTTTACTATTATAAAATACAATTGTGCATATTTTATTTACACAATAGAACACATAGTAGTAGTTCCAATCTCAAGGACAAAATAGATAAAAATTTAACTAATTAGCCTGTGCCGTGAGGGGAGTTCCAGCTTCCCAGCGCTGGCCTGGGAGAGTTTGGGGTCATCACTCTCGGTGTGTGGGTGCCCACCCAGCCCCCTAGGACACTGGACTAGCCTTAATAGGTTTCACAGGCTAGAGTGGACCATGCCCAGTGACCTTCATTCAACCAGGGGAGCCAGGCCCATGCTGAGAAGGCAGCTAGGCCTGTGTCATGAGGGGAGCCAAGGCCCGTGAGGCCTGGGAGCTGAAGGCACAGGAGGTGATTTCCAACCTGCCCAGGGAAAGTTTTGGAACATCATTCAAAACATGGAAATATAAGAAAATGACAAAACAAAAGACCAAAATGCAATCTCAAACCTCCAGCCCATTCCAAGAAACCTGGGAGCCACATACATAGAAGAAAATACTAGTCATACACCTGAAATCCCTAAAATGATATCATTTGAAGTAAAGAGGCAAGTATGGGAATCTATGAAGGAACTCAAATCATAAATAATCTCCCAGGTAAAAGAAGAAGTGATAAAAGTAGTGAAGAAACACTGAATGCATCCAATGAAGACACAGCTAAAAATTAGAGGAACAAAGCAAAAAGATAGAATCCCTGAATGAACAGTATAAAACAAACAGAATACATGAAGCAGATTCAAAAAGATAAACAGGAAATCAAAAATTGTATTGAAAGTTGCCAAAACCATCTCAGCGAAAGTGAAGATAGAATTTCAGACCTCGAAGATAAGATTTCAGCTAGTGAACAGGAAAGGAAAAATCTTTTAAAAATAACAAGGAATTAGGAAATAACAATTCAACAGTTGCAAGATGATGCAAAGAAAAACAACATAAGAGTACTAGGGATAAATGAAAAAGAAGGGAACAACACAAATGATATCAAGAGGCTATTTATAGAAGTAATAGCTGAAAATTTCCCAAACATGAGAATGAAACCTGACATACAGATTAGTGAAGCATATAGAATTCCAAAGAGCCATAACCAAAATAAAACTACAGCCAGACATATAATAACTACCATCCCAGAAATCCAACATAAGAACAGAATATTAAAAACTGTTAGAGAGAAAAAGCAGATCACCTATAAAGGAAAACCTATCAGATCACAGCAGACTTCTCAACACAAACAATGAAGTCAAGAAGAGCATGGAGTGAAGTTTTTCAGATCCTAAAGGAAAATGACTTCCAACAGACTGATGTTCCCCACAAAACTGTCCTAAAAAATGGATGGAGAAATAAGATACTTCCATGACAAAGAACAGCTGAAGAACTTCATGATCACCAAACCAACCCTGCAAAGAATACTGAAAGACATTCTAGATACACATAGGAAAAACACTAAGCAAGACAGACAATTAAACAGAATGGAAAGGTAAGGATACAACAGCAGAAAGAACATGTCAACAATAAAATGATATATAACAGTTATAATGATTTGTGTAAATGGACTCAATTCACCAATTAAAAGAAACAGACTGGCAGAATGGATCAAGAAACAATGTCCAACCATATGCTGTCTGCAAGAAACCCATCTAACCCAAAAGGAAATTCATGGGCTGAAAGTGCAAGTATGGAAAACAATACCTCATGCAACAGAAACTCAAAAAAAAAAAGTGGGGGTAGCTATTATGTTTGCAGACAATGTGAACTTCAAACCAAGAATGATCCAAAGAGATGAAGGTCACTACATACTAGTTAGGGGAAAACTTCAAGAGGAAGAGATAACAATCTTAAATATATATGCACCAAATTCCAGAGCACCCAGTTATACAAAGCAAGTATTAGCAGAAATGAAAAATCAAATAAGCAATAACAGTTATAACAGGAGAACCTAACACATCATTGAACCAAGGGACACATCAACTAGACAGAAAATCAACAAAGAAATAACAGAGCTGAATCACATCTGTGAACAAATGGACTTGATAGATGTATACAGTATTCCATCCAACAACGTCAGAATATACATTCTTCTCAGCAGTACATGGGACATTCTCTAAAATACACTATATACTAGCCCACAGAACATATTTAAGTAAATGCAAAAGATTGAAATTACCCCATGCATGTTATTGGATCATAGCTCCATGAAACTAGAAATTAATGATAAAATAAGTTGCAAAAACCCCACAAAAACATGGAATTTTAATAATACACTCTTGAACAATCAATGGGTCACAGAGGAAATTAAAAAAGAAATTAAACAATATCTACAAGCAAACGAAAATACAAATACAACTTACCCGAATCTGTGGGATGCAATGAAAGCAGTACTTAGAGGAAAATTTATTGCACTGAATTCCCATGTCAGGAAAGCAGAATGAACACAAATAAACAACCTGATACTACACCTCAAACATCTAGAAAAAGAAGAGCAAGCCCAGCCCAAAACCAAAAGAAAGGAGGAAATTATAAGAATCAGAACAGAAATTAATGTAGAGACTAAGAAAACAATACAAAGAATCAATAAATCAAAGAGGTGATTCTTTGAAAGAATAAATAAAATTGATAAGCCCCTATCAAACAAAATTTTAAAAAGGAAAGAAAAGACTCAAATTAATGCAATATGGAATTAAAAAGGTGAAATCACTACTGACTCTGGAAATACAGAAGATCAACACCTATTTCAAAAACCTCTACTCTCATAGGTCCAATAACACAGAAAAAAATGGACAGATTCCTAGAAACATATGAACCACCAAAGCTGGATCAAGAAGATGTGAAACTGCTAAATAACCCAATTTCTATAAATGAAATTGAAAATGTATTAAGTCCTTACTAACAGAAAAGAGTCCAGGCCCAGATGGATTCACTGAAGAAATCTACAGGAAATAGAAGATTTAATGGTGACACTCCACAAACTGTTTAATGAAATCAAAAGGGAAGAAATTCTCCTTAAGTCATTCCTGGAAGTAAATATTACTCTAGTACCAAAACCTGAGAAAGACCCAACTACAAAAGAGAACTACAGGCCTATCTCCCTAATGAACACAGATGCAAAAATTCTCACTAAAAAATTGGCAAACAGGATGCAGCAAATCATCAAGAAGATTATACACCATGATCAAGTGGGATTCATCCCAGGCATGCAGGGATGGTTCAATATACATAAATCAATAAATGTAGTCCACCATATCAATAGAGCCAAAACTAAAAATCACATGATCATTTCTATAGATGCAGGAAAAAGCTTTTGATAAGATCCAACACCCATTCATGATAAGAACCTTACAGAGAATTGGAATAGATGGTCTTTACCTCAATATGATAAAAGCCATCTATGACAAGCCAACAGCCAGTATCATATTAAATGGCCAAAAATTGAAAGCCTTTACCTTGAAATCAGGCACAAGACAAGGATGTCCCTTATCACTGCTCCTATTCAACATAGTACTGGGAATACTAGCCAGAGCAGTTAGACAAAAAATGAAATACTTAGGAATTAATCTAACGAAATAAGTAAAAGAGTTATACAGGGAAAATTATAGTACCCTGAAAAAAAGAAATCAAAGAGGACCTCAGAAAATGGAAAGACATCCCTTGTTCATGGATAGGAAGAAAAAATATTGTGAAAAAGGCCATTCTCCCAAAATTTTTATACAGATTCAATGCAATTCAAATGTAAATACCACTAACATACCTGATAGATCTAGAGAAATCACTCCTAAAATTCATCTGGAACCAGAAGAGACCTAGAATAGCAAAGGCAATTCTAAGCAGCAAAGCCAAGGCAGGAGGCATCATAATCCCTGACTTGAAGTTGTACTATAAAGCTACCATAATAAAATTAACATGGTACTGGAATAAAAACAGATCTAAAGATCAATGGAATAGACTAGAAGTTGCAACCATAACTATGAACACACTCAACCACCTTATCTTTGATAAATGGGCCAAACATGTTCACTGGAAGAATGATAACCTCTTTAATAAATGGTGCTGGAAAAACTGGCTATCCATATTCTGAAAACTAAACTAGACCCATGCCTGTCACCATCTCCTAAACTAAAATCTAAATGGATTAAAGATCTAAATAGTAAAACAGAAACAATAAATCTGTTGCAAGACAAAGTAGGTAAAAATCTCAAAGACATAGGGGTAGGTAGAGAATTCATGAACAAAAACCAAACTGCATGGAAAATACTTCCCTGAGTCAATAACTGGGATCACATCTTATTAAAGAATTTCTGCATGTTGAAAGAAATCTCCAGCATAGTGAAAAGAAAACCCACAAACTGGGAAAAAATCTTAGTGAACTGTCCCTCAGCAAAAAGACTTCTGTCTAGAACTTATAAAGACTTCAAAAAAATCAGACCCCCAAAATTCAATGACCCAATCCAAAAATGGGCATCTGAGATGAACACACAGTTCTCTTGAAGAAATACGAATGGCAAATAAATACATTAAAAAATCATCATCATTGGTCATTAGAGAAATACAAATTAAAACTACACTGAGATTCCATCTCACTCCAGAAAGAATGGCCAGGATCAACAAAACTACCAACAACAAATGCTGGAGAGGCTGTGGGGGAAAATGAACTCTTCTGCACTGTTTGTGGGCATGTAGACTGGTGCAACCACTGTGGAGGTCAGTCTGGAAATTCCTCAAAAAGCTGGAACTGGAAGTCCCATTTGACCCAGATATTCCACCCTAGGCATATTCCCAGAAGAACTGAAAACATCATACTACAGTGCTATATGTGCACCCATGTTTATAGCAGCACAATTTGTAATAGCCAGATCTTGGAAACAACCTAAGTGCCCATCAACTGAGGAATGGATAAAAAAATTGTGGTACTTTTATACAATGGTACTTTTATACTCAGCTATAAAGAATGATCACATTGAGATATTTATAAATAAATGGGTGCAACTTGAGACCATACTCATAAGCAAAATAAATCAAACTCACATGTATAAATACCGTGTAGTTTCCCTAGTGTAAGAAATGGTAAGAGTACATAAGATTCTATGGTAATCATGGTTTCCCATTATATTGATTTGAAGTCTTATAATGTTTTCATTCACTGGTTGGAATGGTTTTATTCTGTTTTGTTTGACCTTATTATGTGTGATGGTTTGTACAGCTACTTTGAAGAAAATAAGACATTATGGCAGCCATTGCTGATTTAATATCCTCTTGCTTTGAAGTCCTAACATGCTTTTGTTCTTCTATTACCATTGGTTCTATCATGTTGTATCTTATTGGATTTTAATATATGTAATGATATAAATGAATTTTTTATGGAAAGTGAGATATTACAGTAGCCATTGTTCATTTTCTGTTATTTTGTTCAGAATGTCTTGTAATACTTTCACTCTCTTGAATGGTTTTATTGTATTTTGTTATGTTTGATATTATTGTTTGTGAAGCTATGCTCAACTATTTCAAAGAAAGAGACATGATGGTAGCTACCTTTGATATCCAATTGTCTTGCGGTGAAGTGCTGTCTTGCTTGCATTGTTCTGTTCTGATCTTTATTCTGTCCTCTTTTGTTTTATTCTCTGTAAAATAAAATTAAACTAAAATTTAATCATTTGGAGATTGTGTGCCCCCTCTAAATGGAAAAAATATAGTGTATGAATATAAGTTCAGTGCTGTCAAACCTTGCTTTTTTATTCAAGACAATCCAGAAATCTACATTTTCTTGTGAAATTTCTTCACTGTTGAATACTCACTGAAACAATTTTAAATCTGTGCAAGGCAAAGCAAACATGTCACTTACATGGCTGTGCACTGTACTATATGCATATCTGTCATTTCAGTATGCAGTAATATTTAATACTGTGTTCTCAACCACAAACAGCAAAATCTAATGTTTTAGCACATATCATTTATTACTATACACCTAAATGTAATATAAAATTTTAAAACACCTAGCACTGTGACACAATCCTATTTCAACAAGATTCAATGAACAATTTCCTGTTGCACAGAAATTCAATAGCAATGGGAATTCCACCACCAATTCCAACATGAATTACTGTATCATTTATAGCAGTATTAATAGATACATTTTTCAAGCCATGGTAGCTGTTGCCAAATCCTGTATCTGAAAAAATCAAACATTACTGTGAAAAATCCAAGGAAGTGTAATCATTGCACAGTTTTCTTCCAGGGATGAGATTTCAGCTCAATTCAACCATTGTTTATTTGAGTGATACTTCATCATAGATTCTGTACAGATTCTGTACACAAAAATGAATAAAATACTTTAGTCTTTCTGAACTTCTTTTCATATCTTTTTGCCTATCTAAATTGTGTTTATTCCCTCAGAGCCCAAATTTCATCCAATCTATCTTCAGTCTAATTGAGGGACAAGATAAGCTCTCAAATAAGTATAGTATAAAATATACAATGGAAAGATTTTAAAGTACATACCAAAATTTTTTCTAGGCGCACAAAAATTATAAAGTTTTTACCTACTAGTTTCACCATAACTCACATAATCAGTTGCAATTGCATGCATATAAAGCAGGCTCCAAGCAAGACAATGAAATTTATCTTTTACTAATATGATAAAGAACTTTGGGATACAATGGGAACAACCAAGCCAACAACCAAAAAAGTTGGTTTTGTAATTGATTTTTCAATACGTTAGGAAGCATTTTTATTTATTCAAAAATAGTTACCAGTTGTTTGCTGTGATAGTTAATCTTGATTGTCCATTGGATTGCCTTGAGAACTAATCATCTAAGGAATTAGGAAAGTATACTTCTGGGTGTGTCTGGATATATCAACTTGGAGCCAGCAACTGTGGACTGAAATCTCTGAAACGGAGTTTCTGAAACTCCTCCTTTAAGTCTCAGGTGTCAGGTACTTTGTTTTGGCAAAAGGAAGCTGAGCAATATATCTGCCATGTACTTTATATGATTTTAGGTGCTAAGGATACAGCTATACAATAAGCTGACAAGCTTTCTTTTTACTGGTATGTGATTATAGTCACAAAGATGGATAATATGACAAGAATGACAATATCTATAGGTAGTCAAAAAGTACTTTGATAAAAATAAAATAGAATAATTAATAGAAAGTGACTCATATGGACTGAAAGCAATGGTAGTTGGGCTGATAATTAAAATTCTCTGAGGAAATATAGTGGGTATAGATTTCATAATGAAAGGTAACAATACATAATGTGGTTATCAGGGAGCCAGGTAGAAGGTATATATTCTATAAATACAAAGAAGAAAGTGATATAAGGAACCAGAATAAACAAAGAAGACAATGATAGGAAATGAAGGAAATTTATGTTATGTTGACTGGTAAAAGGATAATGGAATGATTTGAACTGTATTGCATAACTATTGGAAATATTGCTATGATTTAAGTGGACTTGGGAGATGATTATTTATTAAGATAGAAAAGGTTGGAGGGCAGATTGTATTCTATTAGCTTTTGTGTAGTAATAAATCTTAATATGTCAGTACTTTACAAAACTACAGACATCTATGTTAACTGGCAGCTGCTATTGTTCAACCCTTGTCCATCTGTTTTGTGCATCTTCTTGGCCCGGGTCTATGTTGAAAGAATATCTCCAATAGGACACAAATTATTTTCGCAGTAGAAAAAGAAAATAATTCTTGAAGTTTCTTCCTAGATGTGGTATGGTCACATTTGCTTCCACTGGGCACATAAAGCCACTTGGGAATTCTAACCAGGGGATGGGGCGGTCTAAGAGGTACTGCAGCCCAAACAACCACACCCTAAATTTATGCAATACTTTTCAAGAGGCGGGAGCAAGTGGTTGGAAGAAGTTATATAACCTTCCACACTAGGTAAAGGAATGTTTTTTTTTTCCTTTTCTTTTTAGTACATGGTCATAGTTCATATTAATTGCATTCACCACAGAAAGTTGATGCATGCATATGGCACATCTTAATTCATTTTTATCCCTGTCTCCCACCTTCATGTCTTGGACCCCTTTCCCTATATATTTTTATTCGTGTTTGTAGGACATAATGATCATGTTACTCACAGGGACTTGCTATATGTACACAACACATCACAGTCCCCCATTTTTCTCATTTTCTTCTCACCTTATTTCCACCCTCTGTATCATAATTAATAGACAGGATTAAATGGGAAAAAGAGTTGATGGAATATATCCAAAGGAATGACTTACATAGTACAAACCTTGCTTTGATGATAAAAAAAAAATGTCATCCTAAGCAATTCACTGAACTTACCCCGGGTTCATTTTCTTCATCTGTAAAATAATATTTCTACTAGAATCAAAGATGATTATCTTTGTTTTAAGGAGTCCTTGTTTCCCTAATGAATTAACTATATAAAATTAATATGTGAATGTGTACATTTTCTCAAGAAAAGGTGCCCAATTGTTTAAAATCATGGAGATTGAAAATGACTGCAGACAAATTGAAACATTTAATTTTAAAGATACATAGTGAGCTCTAAAAGTCTTCAAATGTACATGCCAAGGCACATATAGAATTGCAAAGTTTAATAAATTTATTTTTCTCCATGGTCATGTTTTTCAGTGAAAGCACACTGATCTAACAAGGAAGACATCACAGCAGAGCAATTGGTAGTCTCTGAACAACTGTCTAAATAATTAATATTAACTCCCTGATAATAAACCAAGAACAATGCTATTTTCCAAGAATGTACAAGCATATGCCACTTTTATAATATGTAATTTAAATCTTGCTTACTTTTAGAAAAAGGATAGTATAAATGTATTCAAACCAAACATTTTCTGTGACTTTTTTATCCACATATATATTATGAAATCTATCCAAATTTGTATATATAGATCTAAGATGTCTTCAATAGCTTTGAAATTGACCATGGAGTGAATACATTATAACGCTCTTGATACTTCAATTAACCTATCAAAAGATATCCAAATTTTAAAATAAAATTTCCATTATAAACATGTTATATTAACATCTTTACACATAATTTTTGCATGTATAGTTATTTCTTAAAGATTCTGTTATGCAGGATTGCTATGCTAAGAAAATATGGATGTTAGTTTTATTGGAATAATGGATGTCATGGTGCAGACAGATCTTTGCTTCAGGAATATGGTTCTCATGTCCTAACTATTAAGAATGTTGATGCTCCACGTGAATTCCTATTTGGTACTTGCTCTTGCTTAAAGACTGTCGAACAAACCAAGGTCATGACCATTTCTAAGGGATGGTCCACATCTGATGACTTGTTGATGGAAGGGTAGAAAGTTGTAGCCTTGATCCAAGCTGGGACAACTCTGAAGGGCTATGCCTATTCCAGATCTCCCAAAATGGTTAGTTAAGCCTTTGTGGCAGCTGTGGCAATATTCAACCTAACTCTCTTCTTGATTGGTTAATAGACACATTCAATTTGACAAGCTTCTATAACTACCAAATTTTACTTTTAAATATGGGAAAACAAATAAATATATCCAGAACCACATAGTCATAAATCTAATCTTTTCAAGATTTTCTTCAAGTAAGAGGAGGCCACTATGGAAAGAATGTACTTTCAGTTGATAAGCTTCCTTGTAATGTGTTGACAATAAATCACTATTTAATTTTGGCCATGTCAGAAAAAAAACTGAAAAGAAAATGTTTACTGAGCTTCAAGCTATTCCATGTGCTGCTCAGAAATACAATAGATCGATTTCATTACCTAGAAGTAACTGATTGACATTTTGAGTGTCAGTTTGAAATGTGACTGTGATAAATCTCTGCCAATTAAAGAATCCACCCTATCCCAAAGAACAATTTTTGCAGCTCTCTACTGAGGGATATCATTTTGCTTATGATAATAAAGTCCATGGCAGCAACTGACATTAAAGTTCTCCTTTATGTCTACCTTGTGCCCCACTAATTAGCTCAACTTCACCCTGGGGAGAACTGTCTATTCGAGGCAGGGGAAGTTATTCTTTGTAGATGCCAGCTTGCTTTCTAACCACTTCCTGAAAAGAAATTGTCAATCATGCTTAATTGCATAAAATTAGGTGTGATGGTTTAAAACAGCATGCAGTCTTCTTAAAGCTCATTCAAATCATGCATATTATCACATCTATCTTGAGTCCAGGTTGGGTTTTAAGTTATGTGTGAGAAGTTTCACAATAGGGAATTAAAGGGCATGTGAGTTCAAGGTCACCTGACTTCATTTTCTGACCACATGCCATTATCATTGCCAAGAGGAATTAAATTCTGTCATGTGCATGGAGCTTTCCTAAGCACAAGCCAGAAAGAGAGGCTTGGCATGGCTCTGTAGTAGAATTATGAATCTGACAATATGGTTTCTCTCTCTCTCTCTCTGTCTCTCTCTGTCTCTCTGTCTCTCTCTCTCTCTCTCTCACACACACACACACGTGTAGAGATGAATGCAAAGTCTTTATTGATTTGAATTTGACTCATTATGGATCACTGACAATTCATGCCACAGACACTTCTTCAAAGAAAAAAATTCTGAGGAAACTACCAGTACAAAATTCCACAGATCAAATTTGCCTACATAAAAAGTACTTTCTAACAACACATATATTTATATGTGTATTCATTCATATAAATGAACACATTTTTAAAATAATAGGTCAAAGTGTTTACTGAATGCCTTCCCTGTTCATATAAGAGATTTCTATAGTTTAAAAGGGCAAAAACTTTAGTAAGGGGACATAATTATAGTTTTGAAGATACTGGTTATATAATCAAAACTTATTAGATACTTGCTGTTAGCAAAATTGAGTTGCAGTAGTAGAATATATCCTTTTTGATGTTTTTGTTTACTTTAGAGCTTAAAGATTATTTTTATAGAAGAAAATTTTGATTTCCATTTTAAACTGAGTTGATTCTTTCTGATATTCAGAATTAATTCCAAGATATTTAGTATTACATTATATAGATCTAGTTAACAGAAGATTAACTACATTCAGAAATAATATACATAATACCAAAAAAACACAATGTCCACTAAAATAATTTTGTGTGAGAAGAGTGAAAAGATGAATTCTGGGGTAGGGATCAGTGTATTTTTGGTTTATGCAGGATAATTGCCAAGTTGCTTAATTGTATGCTATTTCTGCCCCTTCACAATGATTGCCTTCAAAAAAAGTAATTCTCTTCATTAAAGAACAAGATGAACTTCATAAGCTCAGCAACCTTCTGGACAAGAGAATTTGCTGATATAGAAATTCCTTCAGTGCTATGAGACACATTAAAGGATGAACTATTCTTTGTGAGAGATTCCACTGTTGAAGAGTACAGACAAATAAAACAGGAAAAACTAATGTGTGTGCTTCACTTTGACTAATGAATGTCACCTGCAGAATTTACACATGCACACACACACACACACACACACACACACAAATTTCATGCCTCTGTTGAATCTAAACATTCTAGTACCTGACCACTCATTTGTGAACTAATTACTAGAATAAAAAGAAAACATATTGAGAGGACACAGCATTTTTGTTCATGGTGACCTGCCAAGTTTGCAATGGCCTGACTCCATGGCAGCCAGCAGAGCTGCCCAAACTCATTCCCACCACCACTCACAGGAAGCACAGCAGCGCTGAAGTCAGGGGTTGGTGAGCCTAACGGAGAGTGGAGCTGGCAAAGGAACTTTCATTAATCCATGGTCAGTGCTGGGATTGAGAACCCCCTATGGGAAGGGTGCGACCAAATGGGCAACATGTCGGAATCTGGCAGGAGGAGCCTGAACTGGGAGCAAAAGTGACCTCAGTTGGTTCCTCCCTCCCCAAAGCAGATTTGTGGGATTTGCTTGGACTGGGCCGTGCCCCTGGCCAGGACCCAATGAACCATCCCAAATAGATTCCCTGCACCTAGCATGCACTAACCAGGTGAAGGCCTCTGCAGTTTGGTTGGCCCAGTGGGGAAGGGTAGGCATAGGCAGCCGCTGCTTGCACCTCAGTGACAAGAGCAGTTAGGAGAGGGTGGAAGTCCCTCTCTAGCATGCTTCAGAGAGAACCACGGCCAACAGGGAAGGCCAACCTGCACTATAACCTGTGTGAAGGAAGCCAGGGCCGTGACAAGAAAGAGAGGCAGGAGGAGGCCCCCAGCCCAGAACCCTGAGAGCCTTGATCCAGGAGAGGGAAAAACAAGGGAGAGACTGAGGGCAGCAAACATGTAACAGCAGACATGGCTTCAATGGACATTAAAAGATATCTTCGGGACCTTGTAGACAAGTGCAAAACTGAAACATTAAATCAGGTAAAGTAAGATATGAGTAGAGTAATAAAAGAAATGCTCTCAGGAAGCATCTCTCAGGAAGATACAGATGGAAGAAGGGAGGAACACAAAAAAAGGAGAGAAACATTCAACAAAGAATATAAAGAAAATATAGAATACATGAAGCAGATTCAAAGAGACTACCAAGAAATTAAAAACTCCATTGAAAGCTGGCAAAACACCTTAAAAGAAACTAAGGATAGACTATCAAAACTTGAAGACAAGTTTACAATGTGTGATCATGAAAGGAAAGATCTCTTAAAAATAACAAGGAAACAGGCAGTAACAACACAAAGGCTAGAAGATGACAAGAGAATCTACAATTTAAGAATAAGAAATATGAACAAAGAAGCAGGAATACATACAGGTGAATTACAAAGGCTATTCATGGAAATAATGAAGGAAAACTTCCCAAGCATGGGAAAAGAAAATGATATTCAGTTGTGTGAGGCATACAGAACTCCAGCCACCTACAACCAAAACAGATCTACACCCAGACATATACTAATCAAGATACCAGAAATTCAATATAAAAACAGAATATTAAAAGCTGTCAGAGAAAAGAAACAGATTACCTATAAAGGTAAGCCCATCAGAATCATGGCTGACTTCTCAACACAGATCATCAGATCAAGAAGAGCTTGGAGTGAAGTATTCAAAGCCCTGAAAGAAAATAATCCCCAGCCCAGATTGATGTACCCTGCAAAACTGTCACTAGAAATTAATGGAGAAACAAGATGCTTCCATGACAAAGAGGAACTGGTCGAGTTTGTGACCACCAATCCAACCCTACAGAGAATACTGAAGGACATTCTAGAGAGAGAGAGAGAGAAAAAATACCAGGATTTTAGGAACAGTGACAGAAAGGCCTCAATGAGTGGGGCAGGAAGTAGAATGAAGGAGAAGACTAAACAAAGGCAGAAATGTGGCATAGCAGAAATGAGGCAGAGGATAACTAGAATCTCTAACATAGATGGCCTTGATATACTATATTGTTAATAGTGCACCAGGATTTAAAACCCACATTACTCACACCACTCTGCTTAGATGTATTATATTCTGTTCCAGTCATTCTACCTGTACTAGATTTGAGGGCACAGACAGCAATCCCAAAAATAATAGGATATAGTAGAGTAATCATCCTTAATTTCCTATTAACTTAATCTAAAGCTCTGTAATACCTACACTGTTTTACCATGACTGATCATAATCGAATCTGATTTGCTGGATCCCTGTTTTGTATTGATAGATTTTATTCAAAGCTGTTATGATTGATAGTATCAAGTCTGAGAGTATAGGCAACTGCACTTAAGATGACAAGATCTACTAGAATATCCACTCTGGTTTGATTATTAACTGCCTTTGAAGTCTTATACTGTCTACAATGTTTTACTAATATTGTTATTTACTAATATTGTTATTTACTGCTATACTCAATTATACTGCTATATTCAATTATGCCTGATGATATAGACATTCTATTGAAGATAGTAAGAAACAACACAGCAATCATTGTAGATCACCTTGTACTGTGGTTTTATATAACTTTTTGGTTTCACGTTTTTATAGGAATTTGTTTTGTTTTATCTTACCAAGTTTTGTTTTTCCCTCTAGTACAGAAAGAATAGAAATACATGTAGAGACTCATGTACACATAGCTGTTTACACTCTCACTGCTTGAATATCTACTTTGTATGCTTTAATTTTGTAACTTGAACAACTATTTCTAAGAGGACAATATATAATTTATCAACTAGTGATTTCTTATTGTTTATCTTTTTTCTGAATTTGTGTATTATCTCTACCCTTTACATGCTTTTTTTCTTTTTAAATAAAAATTTTTTAAAAAAGAAACCATATTATAACATATGTAAACACATATCTGACATTTGGTGAACTTTGAAGATAAACAATGGATATCAGTTGAATTCTCAATCCATTATGACAGATTTGTCATTAAAAGGTGAATTTTAAAGTGTTACCAGAGAAGTTTTCTTTTCCTTTTTTCAATTCAAAGCATTTGGTGGAAAATTCAGATGAATGAATTGGCCACATGATACAACAACATGGAAAACTTCAATTATGAAATACTTCATTTACCTTCATTGATATTCCTTCCAGGTGATGAATTTCCAGGAACTTATAATGAGTTTAAACTGTATTTTCCTGAAGAAGCTAGGGAAGTTACTGACTTGTATAAAAGTAATTACATGTACAATATGATAAGCATATTGTCAACAGTGTTGCCATTCAATCACTGATATTTCTAACACTAAATTTGTGTTCTTTATATGTGTGTATCAAAAATGGACTCTTTCCCAAGGAATATATATATCTTGCACAGAAGAAGGAAAAATGTATAAGGCATATTTGTGTCAGTGTATATTGAAGCACAGAGGAATTTCAGAAAGAGAACGCCATGTATAAAATGAATAAGAATGTTTTTCAAGGAAAACCATACCAGGAAAATAAAACACAGCAATGCAATTATTTATTATAGTGTGAGACTTCTAAATATAGTTAATAATCATGAATTGGCCAAATCTTACAGATTATCTCCAGGCAATTGTTTATAATCAATCCCTATAATATGCTTTATCATCAAGTCAATTTTCTATTCAGGTTTCTTTTTGTTTATCATCAGGATTGTATTTATTTTTTATTAAGTTTATTGGTACAATTTAGATATACATGAAGATCTCATTCATCACAAGGAATTTATACCTCTACATGATATATCTTGATTGTTCTTTTTTTTTTTTACTATTCCCTTTCCCTTCCTTTCAACCCCTCTTCATCTCCTTATTTATAAAGCTTCTTTGTTTCCATTTTATCTTCCTTTCTCATTTTTTCTTCTCCCTTCCTTTCTGTATGTCTCCTCCCTGCTTGGTTCCCCTTTCCTTTTGAATGATTTCTATTTCACAATTTCTCTTCTACATTTTGCTTCTTATTTACTCTTTCAAGTTCTTACACCAAAGAGTGTGATATTTACACATGTGTGTCTTATTTATTTCATTTTAGAATTATGGTCTTGAGGTCCACCCATTTAAGGAATAAATGTCTCACATTTATCCTTTTTTATGGCTGAGTAGTAATCCATTTAACAAAAACCTAGGCCTTCTTTTATCCATTCACAGTTATTGTGATTAGTGATTCAGTAAAGATAGGAGTACAGAAGTCTCTGTAAATAATGATTCAGTGAACATGGGCATGTAAATGTCTCTTCAGAAGACTGATATTTCATTTACTTTGGAAATTTACCCTTGAGAGGGATTGCTGGGCTATATTATAGCTCTATTTTAAATTTTTGAGGAGCCTGCACCCTGTTTTCTGTAATGGATGCACTGATTTATATTTCCACCAGCAATGCATAGTAGGGGTTCCCTTTTCTCCATATCCTCACCATTTATTTATTATCTTTAATTTTTTAATTAATAATCTTCTAAACAGTTTTAGGTGTGTAGTGAAACTGAACTGGAAGTTCAGAGATTTTCTGTATCCAATTCTCCCCCCAGAAGCACCTCCTCTTCATCAACATCTCTTACCAGACTGGGGCATTTGTTACAGTTGATGAGCTGACATCAACACACTACCTTCATCCAAAGTTTAAAATTTACATTAGGGTTCATTCTGGTTCTTGTACATACTAAACATTTGTACAGATGTGTAATGGCAGATATTCACCATGACACAGTAGTGTTACTGCCCTAAAAGTCTTTTGTGCTCTACCTATTCCAAAATCTCCCTCTCAATCCCTACAAACCATTATCTTTGACCCCATAATTTTGCCTTTTACAGTGCTATATATTTATATTTAGCTTTTCTAAGTTTTATTATTTCACTTGGCAATATGCATTTAAGATTCTATCATATTTTTTCATGACTTGATTGCTCATTTTTAAACTCTGAATAATATTCCATTGCCTGAATATACCATAGTTTGTTAATTTACTGATGAACATCTTGTTTACTTCTACATTTGACCAACTATGAATACAATTGCTGAAAACAACCATGTACAGGTTTTTGTGTGGATGATGTGATTTGATTGCTTTTTGAATATTGACTTACTATCTACCTGAAAACATTATTGAATTCTTAATAATTTTAGTGATTTACCTATATATTAGGGTTTTGTTCATAGATGAGCATATAATATATAGATAAAATTTTTCTTTAATTCCAATCCTTATATTTTTTCCTTCATTGCTTATCTGTGCTGTATATGACATCTAAGAAAATCTTGAGCAAATGTGCTAATTGAAAGTACTATTATTAACTCTCTCAGGTGCAAGGGCTTAACATTTTGTATCTAAAACTAATATTCACTCTTACTTCTTGTTCAGTATTTATCTGTGGAAGGATATTTCTTTCATATCAATAGATTTCTCAGCTTTACTTGTAGATAAATACTCATTTTTGTAATGTATTCTATATACTTTGGAATGAGAAATTTCTTATTCCTTTAACTTGATTATTCAGTGAATTAGAGTATATAATTTTCTGATGTTAATCAATTTCATTGCTTTCTTCTCTGGTCTTTATAATTTCTTTCCTTCTACAAGTTTGAAGTTTAGATTTTTAAAATTTTTTTCTAAGACCTTGAGATGCATCACTAGGTTCTTTATTTGTGATTACTGTTTCTCTAATGTAGGTACTCATTGCTGTAAATTTCCTGTTGGAATTATTTTAATTGGGCCTTACAGATTCTGATATGTTGCATGCCATTCTAGACCTATTGATCAAGTGTGTGTTATTCAATCTTGATGTGTTTATATAGTTTCTATGGTTTCTTTTGATGTTGACTTCTAGTTTCATTCTGTTGTGATCTGATAGGGTGCAAGATATTATTTCTATTCTTTTTACTTACTGGGACATGTGTTAGGGTCTAAATGTGGTCTATTTTGGAGAAAGTTAAATGGGCTGCCTAGAATACTATGTATTCTGCTGTTGTTGGATGAAACATTGAAGACATCTGTTAAATCCTTTTGCTCTATTATGTGGTTTATTTATTTATTTATTTTTGGTAGCAGGATCAAATTTGCCAGTCCAGTGCTTAGGCCACTGAACTAAATCCCTGGCCCTTATTGTGTGGTTTAACCCTGATATTTCTTTGCTGACTTTGTATCTCATTCTCATTAGTGTTTTTTACAATAAGTGTTCTTACTGGGATAAGAAGATAAGTCGTTGTGGTTTTAATTTATATAACCTTAATGATTAGTGATGTCAAAATTCATTTACCAGCTGGTCATTTGTATGATTTCTTCTGAAAAAATGCTTATTTAGGACTATTGCTTGTTATTTAATGTAGTTACTTTTGCAAGTGAGCTTTTGCAGTTCTTACTATAGTCTGAATATTAACTCTGTGACTCTTTTATTATATGAATTTTAAAATATCAAAAATGAGTGATTCAGCTATGAGAAAAATAATCATCACTCAGAGATGAATAAAAAGACTTGATAAGCATTTTAAGGGGAGATTTACCAAGCTCTTGGATGCATGAGACAAGTTTGCATTATGTTAAATGAAAACACTATTGGTTATTTTATTACTTTAGAGGTTTTAAGAATGGATAAAGGGTATGGTTTTAGAGAGGTTCACATACTGAATTAATATGTCAAGAGATATTGTAATGACTTTATACTATGTCAGTTTAGCTCTATGGAAGCTATATTTACCATCTTAACTGTTTTTTTTAAATTTATTTAAAGAGAAAAAACATGGAAAGGGTAGAAATAATACAGAATCTTAAAAAAAGATAAACAGTAAGAAATCACTAGTTGAGAAATTACATATTGTCCTCTTAGAAATAGTTGTTCAAGTTACAAAAAAAGCATACAAAGTATATATTCAAACAGTGAGACTGTAAACAGTTACACATGCATGAGTCTCCACAGGTATTGCAATCCTTTCTGTATTAGAGGGAAACATAGCAAGACAAAACAAAACAAATTCCTATAAAAACATGAAACCAAAAAGTCATATAAAACCACAGTACAAGGTGATCTACAATGGTTATGGTGTTGTCTCTTATTATCTTCAATAGAATTGTCTATATCATCAGGCATAATTGAATATAGCAGTATAATTGAATATAGCAGTATGTAAAAATATTAGTAAAAATAAAACATTGTAGACAGTATAAAACTTCAAAGGCAGGTAATAATCAAACCAGAGTGGATATTCTAGTGAATCTTGTCATCTTCAATTAAGGTCCAACATGGTAAAACAGTGTAAGTTATACAGAGCTTCAGTTTAAGTTAATAAGAAATTAAGGATGATTACCATACTATATCCTGCTGTTTTCAGGACCACTGTCTGTGCCCTCAAATCCAGTACAAGCAGAAAAATTGGAACAGAGTATAATCCATCTAAGCAGAATGGTGTGAGTAATGTGGTTTTTAAATCCTGGTACACTATTAACAATATCCTCTGCCTTCTTTTTTAAGGCTATTCCTACCCTTTCACTCCCACAGGGTGCTGCACATTTGGGGTCCCAACAACTCCCTCAGTTTTTAGATTGGAGGGGCAACCTGCTATTTATCTAAGTGGTTCCAAAACTTCTCCTTAAGTTGATCTCAAGTTGTATTCCTTTACCTACAAGTCTCAAGGTTTTCCTTCATTATAGAGGATTAGTTCTCTACTGCACATAAGTATCCTGTTTTTGCAACCTATCTGCAGGTGGTGGTTGAGTTGCTCCCATTTCTCTCTGGTTCACTGTCACATAGAGCACTGTTTTCTCATATTTGATTTTTGGTCCATAAACCCTCTCTTAGGTTGATTATAGTTCCTGTACAGAGCATCTCAATGGACCCTACCTCCTGATCTACTCTGCCTGTCTTTTTTTTTTTTAGTGTTTCAAGGCCATCTATGTTAGCGTTTCTAGTTATCTTTCTCTGCCTCATTTCTGCTATGCTGTTTTTCTGCCTTTGTTTGTCTACTTGTCTCCTCCTTTCTACTGCCGGCCCTGTTCATTGAGGCCTTTCTGCCACTGTTCCTAAAATCCTGGTATTTTTTTTCTCTCTCTCTCTAGAATGTCCTTCAGTATTCTCTGTAGTGTTGGACTGGTGGTCACAAATTCCCCCAGTTCCTCTTTGTCATGGAAGCATCTTGTTTCTCCATTAATTTCTAGTGACAGTTTTGCAGGGTACATCAATCTGGGCTGGAGGTTATTTTCTTTCAGGGCTTGGAATATTTCACTCTAAGCTCTTCTTGATCTGATGTCTGTGTCGAGAAGTCTGCCATGACCTTCATGGGCTTTCCTTTATAGGTAATCTGTTTCTTTTCTCTGATGGCTTTTAATATTGCTTTTATATTGAATCTCTAGTATCTTGATTATTATATGTCTGGGTGTAGATCTGTTTTGGTTGTAGGTGGTTGGGGTTCTGTATGCCTCACACAACTGAATATCATTTTCTTTTCCCATGCTTGGGAAGTTTTCCTTAATTATTTCCATGAATAGCCTTTGTAATTCACCTGTTTTTATTCCTTCTTCTTTGTTCATGTTTCTTATTCTTAAATTATAGATTCTCTTGTCTTCTAGCCTTTGTATCGTTACTGCCTATTTCCTTGTTATTTTTGAGAGATCTTTCCTTTTAATCACACATTGCAAACTTGTCTTCAAGTTTTGATAGTCTATTCTTAGTTTCTTTTAAGCAGTTTTTCCAGCTTTCAATGGAGTTTTTAATTTCCTGGTGATCTCTTTGAATCTGCTTCATATATTCTAGATTTTCTTTATATTCTTTATTGAATGCTTCTCTCCTTTTTTTTTGTTCCTCCCTTCTTCTGTCTGTGTCATCTTGAGAGGTACTTAGCATTTCTTTTATTAGTCTACTGATACCTTGCTTTACCTGATTAATATTTCAGTTTTGAACTCATCTACCATGTCCTGAAGATATCTCTTAATGTTCATTGAAGCCATGTCTGATGTTGCATGTTTGCTGCTCTCAGTCTCTTTTGTTTTCCCTCTCCTGGATCAATGTTCTCAGGGTTTTGAGCTGGAGGCTTTTCTTGTTTCTCTGTCTTGTCATGCTTTTGGTTTCTTCCATACAGGTGTGTAGTGGAGGTCTCAGCCCCTTTCCTTGTTGGTTATGGTTCTTCTGAAGCACACTGGCAAGGGATTTCTGCCCTCTCCTGTTTCCTCTTGGTCATTGAGGTGTAAGCAGGGACTGCATATGCTGGCCCTTCCCACCAGGCCAGTCAAACTTCAGGGGCCTTCACCAGGTTAGTGTGTGCTACATGTAGCGAATCAGTTTGGGACAACTCATTGGGTTCCAGCTAGGGGCATTACCCAGGCCAAGCAAATCCCACGAATCTTCTCTCAGGAGGGAGCAACCAAATGAACTGTTGTTCCTAGTTCAGGCTTTTACTGCCCAAATCCAACATGTTGCCCATTTGGTACTACACTTCCCTTGGGGGATTATTATTCCCAGCACTGAAAGTCCCTTTGCTGGCTCCATTATCCATTGGGCTCACCAACCCTTGACTTCAGCATGGCTGTGGCTCCTGTGAGTCATGGTGGGAACGAGTTTGGGCAGCTCTGCAGGTTGCGGGGGGTCACAGCTGGTGCAAGTTAGAGCAGCTAGGCGGGTCGCAGCGGAATGCACCATGTCTGTTAATTTTAGCTGTTCCAATTGTAGCCCAGAGACTGCATGTTTGATGAGCTTTTTTCATTTTAATTTATGCCTGTGTCAAGAGGCTCCATCTCCCTCTGTCTGGATTTCTCCAGGATGTTTTACTCTGGCATATGAGTTGTTTCTCCCTGGGAGGCTCTGTATTTTGTTACTCACTGATCAGCCATCTTTAGCTCCTCCTACCAACTGTTTTTTTTTTATAATGCCTTATTAGTTTATAGCAAGTGATTTGGAAAATGTGAGTAAAGCAATTGTCATTTCTTTGTCTCATTCAGTCTCATTTTCAGCTTCTCTGATTTCTGACCAGAAGTATGACCAGGTGTAGAGGAAAGACCCTGATTTATAGATATCATTTGCATTACTATTATTGACAGTTACAAGAATAAAATATCAGTACTGATTAATTTTGGGAGAGTTTCTGTTTGTCCTTATGGTGTCCAGATTTTCTTTGCTACTTTTATGTGCATCTATATTTCCTTCCCTATTGCTGGCACTGGTGATTTTAGAAACTCTACATAGAAAGGTTTGAGCATGATACTGAACTGATTCAAATTATTGTAATGAATTCTTCATTCTGTACCACTTATAATAGTACTTCTGTGAACACACTCTGATTGTAGGAACTATAAAAAATATGATAGAAATTTCATGAAGACAACTCTGGGATTCTGTTTTTTCTTCCAATGTTTTGTCTCAATTTATTCATTTGTAAAATTACAATATAAATTCAGTCTGACCTAGAGTGTGTGCCTATGATTTATCCTATTTAGGACTCTTTTGGTCATTGAATTTTGACAAGTAAAATTCCAGACATTTTCTGGGCTATCTTCACCTTGTTATCCTTCTTGCATATCATAAATAATATCATGTTTAAAAAGATCCTATACCTTCTATCCCATAGTATTCTAATTTTTAGAAACAGCTAATAGAACTGGTCATTTACTATTAAGCTAGGCCTTAACACATCTGTTTATGTTTACAAATTAATACCCGCATCCTTTGTGTTTGGAACACAGAATACCAAAATTTCTTACGTGCATTCTTCCTTCATTATTCTTATTATGTTAGTCTTCATTCTCAGTCCAAATTCATTTTCTTCCATTAATCTTTTTTAAATTTTTCTGGCTACATTCTCATACCCACAAAAAGGTTCCACTTCAATAAAATTCATCATTCTGAACTCTAGATAGTTTCATTTTTTTGAATAGAATTCATCTAATCTGCCATATATTTGTTTTTCTGTATATTTATCACCTGTCCTGTCTCCATCCCATAAGACAAGGTTAAGACCATGTTTTATTTGCATTAAGAAAGCACTAAAAATGTATTCATTGCATGAATGAATAAGTCAGTAAACATACAAAAAGAAGCATAAAATAGCATGAATGGACTATATTATGAAGTAAGAAAACGTCATGTAATGACTTGTGATGAGTGTAGGGATTTTAATATTTCATCTGCTTTTTTCATTAGGATAATTTGATACATGTATACAATGTACAATAATCAAATCATAGTAAAATATTTCCATATCTTCAAACATTATTATTTATTTATTCAGAATTCCATAATCTTCTTTGTAGTAATTTTAAATATATCATAGATTCTTTCAATAAGAACATATTTCTATGTGGGAGAAACAGAAGCAATTTTTCCAGTTTATGTTTTAATGCTCTTTGTTGAACTTCTCTCTATAAACACCTTACCCCACACTCTTCTTATCTCCTGTTATCACTGTTTATTCCATTCTTTCAGAGATTGGTTTATTAGTTTCCAAAATGAGTGAGAATACATCATCTGTCTTTCTTTGTCTTTTAACACCAATTGTTTTCAGAGAAAGAAAGGAGAGGGAGAGAGAGACAGAAAGAGAGAGACAGAGAAAGTAAATGAGCCCATTTCTACTACTGCAAAAGAAGTTAAAATGTCCTCGCTCCCTTCTGAAAACAATTCTTAGTATTTAAAAAAATAGAAGATTATGCATAGCAGATATCAGTCTACAAAAATATATATGAGATGGGATCAGTCTGTAAGTGGTAACAATAGAGAAATTATAGATCACCATAAACTTTGTACCAACACATATCTACCTTAAAAGAATTACAGAATACCTGTAGACTGGTTTCAACTTGATAATCTCTGCTTTAAAATCATGTATACACAATCTTGTTTATGGAGTCAAAATGGCTATGAAAAGTCCTCTATCAACTTTATGGATATTTTATTCTCTCATCCGTCCACATGTCCCACATTCAGTATTCCTGGGTCAACCACTTTCTCTCACTCAGGACTATATTTGTGTACCTTGTAATAGGATGACTTTATAGGAAAATGTTTCTATTTTGTTATTTTCACCATTAATTAACATCATTAAAATGAAGATTAGAGGTGCAATACCCATAAAACCCAATTGAAATTAGACAAGTTTTCTACATACAGCTTTAGTAAAGCTGGATAATATATTCTTTTCTACCTTTAGCACTTCTGGCTGAGACCTTGCTTCTGAGAAGACAAGGATATAAAGGCCAGTTCCCCACCACACAAGTGTCACTAAGCCCATAAAATTTCCTAAGGACATTTACATGTTGTAACAAATTTTTCAATAAAGTAGACCTTCTCCAGGCTAACACTAACACAGAAAACAAGTGAAGGAGAAATTAAAGTCGTAGTCTTCAGAGATGACACCAGGCAGAAAGTGATTAAATTTTTTTTACACAATGATACCTTTCAATGATTAGAATTAATGAGGTAAGCGTTAGATTATAGAATCTTATTTTATTCTTCAATTATGTCATGATAACACCAGTGGCAGAACTGGGAATCTGGAGTACTTCTACAACTACCTTCAGGTTTTCTTGAAACTGTTCCTTTAATCTTCCCTGTAATATTACTCCATCTATTAGTTCCCTTCCAATATTCTCCTTTTTAGCTCTGAAATAGCTTACATTTATAGATACACTCAGCTCCTCATTCTTCATCACTGAAAGACAGGAAATACTGAAAACAACAGAAAAATTTTCCTCTTCCCACTATTACACTATCCTTAATTTTCCCCAAAATTTTCTCCTCAGAGAAATTTTTCACTGTTTCTTCATTCCTTTCTTCTATTACTTAATTTTTGTCATATTAGAATGTGTATTCTGCTTTCATATTCTAAAGAAAATGTCATTTCCATTAGGCAACATTGTTTTCCCTATTGTGTCCAAGTTCTGGGCTCTCTACTTCATATGCAAACTTCAGATTTAGAAGTTATGTACCAAAGACATGTCAGAATTTGCTGTATAAGAAAAGTATTTGGAACTTTAAACAGAAAAGCATAGAGTTCTCAGACACATAAACACAAGTGATTTACTATTGCTCAACACTCAGTTGCAGAATATAGTCCACAATACAGTTTTCTAATTGTTTATTTTCTGTTCTGGGCATGAATATTGCGCATCCTTCTACTGCATAAGATTTTTTAAAATTTTATTTAAACAGAAAAAAAGCAAAACAGAAAAAAGGGTAGAAATAATACAGAATTTCAAAAAAAATTTAACAGTACGAAATCACTAGTTGATAAATTACATATTGTCCTCTCAGAAATAGTTGTTCAAGTTATAAAATCAAAGCATACAAAGTGGACATTCAAACAGTGAGACTGAAAACAGTTCTGTTCAATGAACCAACAAAAACTTAGTAATATGGTTATCAATCCAACACACTTAAACATACAGGTAGTTATATCCTTTAGAGCACTTTCTTTTCCTCTCTTTTTTACAATAGCAATAACACAGTTTGGGTTTCATTATTCCTATAGTTCTTATTACTTTTTATACTACAGACACAATGTGATATTTATAAATATATTCTTATTTATTTCACTTATGAGGATAGTCTCAAGTTGCTTGCATCTCTATGAAGACCTCAAGATCATCCTTTTTATAGCTGAGTAGTAATGCATTGTATAAAAATACCACATCTTTTTCATCCACTCTGAAGTTGATGGGAATCTTGGTTGTTTCCAAGATTTAGCTATTACAAATTGTGCTGCTATGAACATGGGTGCACATGTCACTGTGATATGAACTTTTCAGTTCTTCTGGGAAATTACCCAGGAGGGGAATAGCTGGATTGAATGGAACTTCCAATCCTAGTCTTCTGAGAAATCTCCATACTGATTTCCATAGTGTCTCCACTCCCACCAACAGTGAAGCAGTGTTCTTTTTTCCCAACAGCCTCTCCAACATTTATTACCAGTTGATTTCTTGGTGGCAGCCATTCTTTCCAGAGTGAGATAAAATCTCAATGCTGTTTTAATTTGCATTTCTTGAATGACCAATGATGTTGAACATTTCTTCATGTATTTATTTGTCATTTGTATATCTTTATCTGAGAAATGTGTGTTCATCTCAGATGACCATTTTTGGAGAAGCTCTTTGAATTTGAGGGGCTTGATGTTTTTCAATTCTTTACAAGTTTTGGATATAAGTCCTTTGTTTGAGGGGTTGCTGGCTAAAATTCTTTCCATTCTCTGGGTTTTCTTTTCACTCTGCTGGTGATTTCTTTTGAAGTGCAAAAACTTTTCAATAATATGAGATCCTTTGAAGTATTTCCCATGCAGTTTGCATTTTGTTCATGAATTCTCTGCCTACGCCTAAGTCTCCAAGACTTCTACCTACCTTGTCTTCCAGTAGATTTAGTATTTCTGTTTTAATATTTAGGTCTTTGATCCATTTAGACTTTAGTTTTGTGCATGGTGATAGGCTTGGATCTAGTTTCAGCCTTTGGCATGTGGAGAGCCAATTTTTCCAACACCATTTATTGAAGAGGCTATCCTTCCAGTGAATATGTTTAGGCCCTTTGTCAAATATCAGGTGGCTGGATATCTTCATAGTTGTGTTTGCATCTTGTAATCTGTTCCACTGATCCTCAGGTCTATTTCTGTGCCAGTACCATGCTGATTTTTATCACTGGCTTTGTCTGCATAAGATTATTACATTTTCCACTGAGTAAGGTTCCTATGCAGTCTGAACCCTAGCAACTAAGTAGCACTTTGAATGTTTATTGCCATGATACATACACTATTGGGGACCACATGCTATTTTGTTTTGGATAATTTTGTAAGATCATCAAGTACATGCTTTGTAGCTTGCCTAAAATACCTATGTTTTATCTTTATGTTGTTTTTCTGTGACATTTGTGGCATTTTTAAAACCTGAAGAGTTAGCACTCTCTTTTTGAATCTCCAGTTTCTTTTCTTTCAATTTTCATTGTTAATTTTGATTACCAATTGGTATGGATTAAAAATTGGTGGCCATCTTAATGTCAGCTGGATTACATCAGCATGGCACTGAGCATAGATGTTTCACCTGAGAAAAGTTGCCAGCATAAATAGAGATGTGGAGAAGGAGAAGCCATCACATTAGTGCTGTGCATCACTTTAGTTGCGTTAAGGCATTGAGGTGTTGAGGCATTGTGGGTTCTCATATGAGTTGATGTTTGAGCTGTTGGTTCTCCTGGAGAAGCTCTGGTCTTCACATCGAGCATTGCTTCCTGGCTCTGGAGAGGAAGACGTGTGCTGCTTGGTCTCCAGGATGAACTTGTCACACTGGCTTCCTGGCATGTACTCGACTGTGCTTGTCACCGGAGGAGCTCAGGGCCTCTGTATCGCTGAGGATGGCTGTGGTGTTTTTCAGGACAGCCCTGGTCTTTGTTGTGAGTGTGACTTCTTGGCTCCAGCGTAGAACCCTCAACCTATCAGCACAACTCCTTCACCCTGCTGGCATAGACTTTCTGGCTTCTACCGCTGACCTTTGGGCCTTCCCAGCACAGATCCATATGAGAGATTGGCATGAGTCCTTCTTGTGGGCTCTAGACCTCCAGTTGGATTCATGGGAGGTATTGTCATGAGCTCTGGGTCTGCATCTGAACTCATGTGTGACATTGCTGTGGGATTCAGGCCTTTGGATAAATATTCTATGTCTTTGGTGTTGTGGAGAGATTTCCTGCATTTTCTTGTGTCAACTCTGGGTGACCATCATAAAAATAATATTATAAACTCCATGTTCTTATTCTAATTGTTCTCTGTATGACTCCTGACTACAACACCAATATTTCTGTATATCCTACAGAATTTTCCTTTTATTCCTTTCCTATTGTTTCTTTACTATCCTTTAACACTGGTCATCAGCTTCATTCCAGCTCTTAAATCAGTATCTCTAATTTGGACCCCCAACTCCCTCACTCAAATATGCATATTCCATCACTTCTAAAACTGTAAATGTTGTTATATCTTCAAATGATAGTCAAATGCCTGCACTTGAATAAACATAAAATGGATAAAGCAATTGCTTGGAAACGTATTTTCAACGTTTTCATCAATGATTAGGTAAGACCACAAATGAGTGGACAGCATAGTGTATATACTTAATGATTGAGTTCTTATTTTGCATGTTTGCTATTTGGTACATTTAATGTACCAAGTTATATATAATAATCAAAATTATGTGGTATATATAATAATATAAAGTGTATTTGGGCAGAAAGTTAACTCTTAGTTCTAACAACAAGTTTTTCACTGACAAATTTCATGCCTTTTCAGTGTTTCATAGTATAGTTTTACTTGAAGTGAAGTGTTCAGTATGTTGACATGTCTTTTTCTGTGTTAAACATATCAGAACACACCTGGATTATTGTACTGAGTTATGATGTCTAAGAAATCTTCCATTAAATACCTAGGAGAATTCTATGAAAGCTAGGGCACTGATTAATTAAATAGAAAGACACAATAGTGCAAGGTCCTGGATTTGATTCCTGTACCAAAAAAATAAAACAAACAAACAAAAAACACCTTATTTTGAAAGAGAAGCTTGATGACTTCCTTGATTTATTTGTGATACTTAAATTTTTACGAAGATCAGGGACAGATGTGCAGCACTGAAGTGATCAAACTCTGAAGTGAAACAAAATGAGGTTCCAATCCTGGCCCTGACATTGCATCATGGACAGGCCATTTAACTCTGAGGCCTTCAGTTTTCATGAATTTATTAAGTAGTTAGAAAATTTTAAATTATTAATACAGAAAAATGCTAGGCACTATACCTTGGATATAGTGAGTTGTCAAAAACTATAAGTAATTGCCAGAGAGTAGGAATCAGAACAGTATAGTTTAACCTAACAGAAAATACAGAAATTGTATCTTTTAATACATTTAGTTGGCATGTACAAAATAGTAAAGCTTACCTCTAAGAAAAATTGTGAATAAAGTAAAAAATAAACTTCATCTGAACTTTTCAGCACCTTCAGGAGTAATGAATTACAGAACAATGTCTATACTTTGTAAACATTTTATTTACTCTATTTCTCCAATCTTAGTTATCCAATGAAATATATTTATTGGAGGAATGAATGCATGAGATGAAAAAAATAGCCACTGATAGAGCTGTCTGTGCCCTTTGATGCCTCTGTAGTTGTACCAACATTCCAAAGAGGCTTTCATTGCCTTTGGGTCCAATTTTCTCATGCAGGCTTCAAAATAAATGATAAAAGCATCTTTTTTCTGTTTTCCTGTTTTCTAATATTTGAGGAGTAACTACTTTTTCTAGAATCCACATAGCCTCAATAGTAAATGCTTTGTTATCTCCTGGGTGCTTGTATGTTTTCATTCCAAAGCAGGCATCACAGAGAAAAACAAATAAATGGATAAAAATGTGTGGCAGAAAACAATTACCCCTCACTTCCAGTTACTACTGTCCTTCAGAAACTGAAAGCCAGTATTAAAAATCACCTAAGAGGGATTTCAGTGAAAGATGAAACTCTTATTAAGTCTTACATCAACATTTTCTCTTCCAGCTGAGAATACATAAATATTCCAGGACATGAGAATAGTAAGTGTATCTATTTTAAAAGTATTATGCCATTTTACATCTAGACTGAGAGAGATTAAAATTTGACATGTATAATGCATAAAAGTGAGATAAATGTAAGGCACAACAATTGGTATAAATTTATAAAGACATTTTCTTTATGTTCCACATTTTCCCTAGCCTATTCTACAACAGTTTCCTGGTATCTGTATTATGCCTGTACTGACTATTATTATGCATGAACTCTTCATTGCTTGATGGGGAAAACAGCATTTTATTCCAGCTAACTGCTACAAAAGAGGTAATTAACCTAATTTTTTTCAGCTTGAGGATCACATTACATTACATACATAAAATATTTAACTTGGGTATTGAGAGCTCTAGTAAACATGCAGCCATGGAGAACGCTGGCGAGTGGAGTGAAACGCCATTAGAACATACATTTATTTTGTTCTCAATGATCCTCTCAAGTTGTTTATCCCCAAATGATTTCTTTGCTGATAGTGTCAACAGAAGAAATACACATCTTCTCTTCAGAATCCATTTTTTCACTTTCTAAAATACTTTTTTTTAAAGCCAATCACTTATTAGTCTACTGTTTTCACTGATATAAAAATTAACAGGAATTTGCCAATATTTAATACTGACAGAACTTCAACAACTACTGTCTCTTGTAGTAACTTGGATCCAAGTGGAGAACAGTAACCCCATGAAAAGAAAATGATGACTTAGCATATATTGAATAATCTCTGTCAGGTGGAAAATATAAGTACCTTCAGATATTTTCTGAAATCACAATTTGCACAACAAAGCCACAAAACATAGTAAATAGGAAGAAAATACAAGTTTTGATATTTTCTTAAGTCTATACCTTCATGTTTCAGTTTATGCAGATTAATAGTTAATATTCTACATTTCATATTCGTTAAAAAACTGTGAGACTACACTGGTTACTTTCTGTTTCAGGCGGAAAATATATCTGCCACCTGAGTTTTAAATGTAAGGTTTATTTTAGCTCACAGTTTCAGAGGTTTCAGTCCATGACTGACTAATTTCAAGGCAGGAGAATTGTGACAGAAGAAAGCAGTGAAAGGAATCTTTTTCACTCCGTGCTGGCTGAGAAGCAGAGAAAAGGAGAAGGATGTTAGGAGGGTTAGGTGGGTCACTGGGGTGCCTCCTGTAGCCACCCCTGTGACCTACCTCCTCTAAAAGCTTTTGCAGCTATGAGCATCAGTGGATTAATCCAGAAGAATAGAGTGCCTTCATGATCCAATCACCTCTCCAGCAATCTCTTAAACCAGGCAACCTGACATTTAAGATAAACTGGCATAGAGATTCTTGAGTAAATATTTGTATTACTCCCAAATGTTCCTAATATGAAATAACTATATAATTGTTGTTTTTCATCTCAGTAAAATACTCACATTCTTCTTTGACTGTTAATCTGTTTTTGCAAATAAACTTTTAGTAAAAAATAACACATTTTTGCATATTGTTTGGTGGCTGTCTTGTAACAGTGATAAAGCTGAATAGTTCAAGAGGGTATATGGCCCACAAAGTCCAAAGTATTTATCCATTAACCTTTACAAAAAATGTTTATCAATCTTGTCTTAGAAGATTGTGTTGGGAGAAAATATCAGAACATGAATAATCTGAGGGTCACTATATATTACTTTAACACGATGGCATCTCTCAGTATCAAAGCATGTTTTTACTTTCTCCTTAATATTTTACTTGTTAATAAAAATATTGAAACATGTTTCCTCAAGTGCACACATCATTAGTATATGATGTATATTAAGTGAAATTTTACTAAGTGAACAATATCTCACTATAATTTGAATAAAGATATACATGTTAGTATCACACAGCTATTTTACTTATTCTCTCTGAGTTATTATCACCCAATGGTAATACCTCACCTGAAGTTTTAACTTTTCATAGAGTAGTTTCACCTATTTTGAGTTTCATATAATAAGAATCATATATTATTATTTTATATCTGCTCTCTTTATTTAAATACATTTGTCATTTCATCTATGTTGTTGTTTGTACCAGTGATTTGTTTACTTTGTACTGTTGTAATATTTAATTTTATACAAACTATATAATTTATTAATTTTTAATGATGGATATTTAGTTTTGTCTGTTATTGATATTATTACATGTATTGCTTTTTTTTTGTACTGAGGATTGAACTCATAACCTTGCACTTGCCAGGCAGGCACTTATGCCACTGAACTAAATCCCCTGCTCTTTATTTATTTATTTATTTATTTATTTTTGACATGCATAAATTTTGCTGAAATTTTGGTGAAGTTATATTGGGTGAATGCCTGGAGAACAATTGTTAGATCATTCTGTGCGTGTGCATGCGTGTGTGTGTGCATATGTATGTGTGTGTATGACTTCAGTAGATATTGCTGAACCATATTCCAAGGTGAATAAATTACTTAATATTCATAATTAATATTCTTATCAATGATATATGAGATACTATTAATTCATATTGAGGCTGAAATTTTGTATTTCCTGTCTGATATGTATGTAGTGTGATGTGAATTTAATTTATAAGTGTATATTTTCTATGTGACTAATGAAATTAAGCACATCACTATTTCCTAAGCTACGTGGATATATTCTTTTGATTAGTTATTTTATGTCTATTATCTATGCTTTTATTAAATTTGTAGACATTCTTTATGTAATACTTTATTGGTTGTAATGATTTTTGATAGCCTTTCCCACTCTTTGGTTTGATTTTAATAAATTCTAGTTAAATTTTTATCTAATTAAATATTGAAACATTTGGTCCCAAGTTGCATCCATTTTCTTATGAGTGACTCAAGTTTATCCTTCTTTATGGCAGAGTAGTCCTACATCATATGTAAATACCACATTTTCTTTTTTCACTGATTGCCACTTAAGCCATTCCAAGATTTAGCTATTATGAGTTGTGCTGCTATAAGCATTGGTATGTATCACTGTAATATGTTTTCTTTAACTCTGTTGGGATGGTACCTAGGAGAATAGCTGGGTGGAATAGAATTTCCATTTTTAGTTTTAAAGAATTTCCAAGTACAAGTTCATTATACAAGTTCATGTTTCCACCAACATTGCTGACTTGCCTATCCTTCATCGCAACCTCTTAGCATTTGTTAATTGATTTCTTGATCAGAGCCATTTTTCTGGAATAAATTGAAGTCTCATTGTTGCTTTAATTTGCATTTCTCTAATGGCCAGAGATGCAACATATTTTTTTATTTAAAAAAGAAAGCAAAACAGACAAAAGGGTAGAAATGATACAGAATTTCAAAAAAAATTAATAAAAAATTAAAAAATCATCACTAGTTGATATGCTACATGTACCATCTCATATGCCAGCCCTGCTTCTGGCCATTATTGGCTATTTTGTGCTATGAATTAGAGTACACTTACTTTTGAAGGGATGGAAACACATATACAAGACACATACAAGATGTTCTCTTTCTTGAACTAGATGTTGTTTACATGGTCGCATACAGTTTGTAAATATTTACCACGCAATTCATTTACAATATATGCTCTTTTTCCTATGCATATTATACCATATTAAAAGATTTTTAAGTCCACTGATAAGAGTACAGCCATATACTCTCAATTAGTTTTTTTATAAAGATCTTTTTTATAGACTACATAAAACTCTATAAGTCAATTTGAAAAAGACTGACATCATGAGAGGCAAAATGGATCAAAAGATTTGAATATACATTTCACTTAAGAAAATAACTAAATGGCCAATAAACACACAGGAAAAATACCCAATTCTCATTTGTCATATTAAATGACAGTATTATACCACTATATCCACACTAGAAAATGTGTAAGTTAGAAAATAATGGAAAATAAACATTGGCAAGATGTGGAGCAACTAGAATTCTCATACATTCTTGGAGATAATGCAAATTGACAAAGCAATTTAAGAAGAAAAATGTTTGGCAGTATGTACTAAATTTGTACATATGCATGCTTAACTTGTCAGAAATTCTACTCTGAGAAATATACTCAACAGAAAATATATTTTCTTAAAGATATGCATTAGGATGTTTGTAGCAGCAATACCTGTATTAAGCATAAATAAAAACTGTTTAGACACCTACTAAGAAAAGTTTTGTTACATAATGCGTATAACATTTATGTAATGAAAAAGTGTTCAACAAAAGAATTTAAATATCTACAGGTCTGTACAGCATTATAGGTAAATCTCATAAATAAAATATTATATAAATGAAACAATATACAAAAACACATCCATTATCTTATTTCTTTTTTGTACATAGAATAAACAATGAAGATTATTTTGTCATAAATGAGAGTAGCAATTATCTTTGAGCATAAAAAGGGCTTCTGAAGTGCTATTATTGCTCTGCTAACCATAGAATATTTGTTCTTAAATTTTCACCTAATTTGAGTAATATACATGTATGCTTTTTTAAACCTACTTTGAGTAACATACTTATATATTTTTAAAGAAAACTAGTACATTTCTGTAAATACTTAGAGATTGGTTCCACATTCAAAGAACTGACAGATTAAAAGATGCATATATAATGATATTTTTTGATCAGTAAAGAAGACAAATATATCTTGAGGAACAATATTGTATAAATACAAATTTAATCAGATCTTGACTTCACTTGTATTTTTATATATACAAATTTTTTATTTTTTTATTGAAACAGAAAAAACATGAAAAGGGTAGAAATAATACAGAAATTCAAAAAAATGATAAACAGTAAGAAATCACTAGTTGAGAAATTACATATTGTCCTCTTAGAAATAGCTGTTCAGTTACAAAATTAAAGCATATGAAGTATGTTCAAACAGTGAGACTGTAAACAGCTACACATGCATGAGTCTCTACATGTATTTCTATCCTTTCTGTATTAGAGGGAAAAACAAAACATAGCAAGATAAAACAAAACAAATTCTTATAAAAACATGAAACCAAAAAGTCATATAAAACCACAGTAAAAGGTGATCTACAATGGTTACTGTGCTGTCTCTTATTATCTTCAATAGAATTGTCTATATCATTAGGCATAATTGAATATAGAAGTATAATTGAATAAAGCAGTATGTAAACATATTAGTAAAAATAAAACATTGTAGACAGTGTAAAACTTCAAAGGCAGGTAATAAACTAGAGTGGATATTCTAGTCAATCTTGTCATCTTCAGTGTAGTTTCCTATACTTTCAGACTTGACACTATCAATTATATCAGCTTTGAATAAAATCTATCAATACAAAACAGTGATCCAACCACCAGATTCAATTAAGGCCCAACATGGCAAAATAGGGTAAGTTATACAGAACTTCAGTTTAAGTTAATAGAAAATTAAGGATGATTACTGTACTCTATCCTACTATTTTCAGAATTACTGTCTGTACCCTCAAATTTAGAACAAGCAGACAAACTGGAACAGCATATAATACATCTAAGCAGAATGGTGTGAGTAATGTGAGTTTTAAATCCTGGTAAACTATTAACAATATCCTCTGCCTTCTTTTTTTAGGCTATTCCTCCCCTTTCACTCCCACAGGGTCCTGTGCATTTGGGGTCCCAACAACTCCCTCAGTTTTTAGATTCGGGGGCAACCTGCTTTTTACCTAAGTGGTTCTGAACTTTCTCACTCCTGAACTTGATCTCAAGTTGTATTCCTTTACCTACAAAAGCCTCAAGGTTTTCCTTCATTATAGATGATAGTTCTCCACTGCACATAAGTATCCTGTCTTTCCAATCTATCTGCAGGTGGTGGTTGAGTTGCTCCTATTTCTCTCTGGCTCGCTGTCACATAGAGCACTGTTTTCTCATATTTGATTTTTGGTCCATAAACCCTCTCTTAGGTTGATTATAGTTCCTGTACAGAGCATCTCAATGGACCCTACCTCCTGATCTACTCTGCCTGTCTTTTTTTTTTAGTGTATCAAGGCCATCTATGTTAGAGATTATAGCCAACCTTCTCTGCCTCATTTCTGCTATGCTGTTTTTCTGCCTTTGTTTGTCTACTTGTCTCCTCCATTCTACTGCTGGCCCTATTCATTGAGGCCTTTCTGCCACTGTTATTAAAATCCTGGTATTTTTTTCTCTCTCTAGAATGTCCTTCAGTATTCTCTGTAGTGTTGGACTGGTGGTCACAAATTCCCCCAGTTCCTCTTTGTCATGGAAGCATCTTGTTTCTCCATTAATTTCTAGTGACAGTTTTGTAGGATACATCAATCTGGGCTGGAGGTTATTTTCTTTCAGGGCTTGGAATACTTCGCTCTAAGATCTTCTTGATCTGATAGTCTGTGTCAAGAAGTCTGCCATGGTCTTGATGGGCTTTCCTTTATAGGTAATTTGTTTCTTTTCTTTGATGGCTTTTAATATTCTGTTTTATAATGAATTTATAGTATCTTGAATATTATATGTCTGGGTGTAGCTCTGTTTTGGTTGTAGGTGGCTGGAGTTCTGTATGCCTCACATAACCCAATATCATTTTTGTTTCCCATGCTTGGGAAGTTTTTCTTAATTATTTCTGTGAATAGCCTTTGTAATTCTCCTGTTTTTATTCCTGTTTCTTCATTTACAATTCTTATTCTTAAATTATAGATTCTCTTGTCATCTTCTAGCCTTTTTATTGTTACTGCCTGTTTCCTTCTTATTTTTAAGAGATCTTTCCTTTCATTATCACATATTGCAAACTTGTTTTCAAGTTTTGATAGTCTATTCTTAGTTTCTTTTAAGCAGTTTTGCCAATGGAGTTTTTAATTTTTTGAATCTGCTTCATGTGTTCTAGATTTTCTTTATTGAATATTTCTCTCCTTTTTTTGCATTCCTCCCTTCTTCCATCTGTGTCTTCTTGAGGGGTGCTTAGCATTTCTTTTATTAATCTACTTATATCTTGCTTTACCTGACTTAATATTTCAGTTCTGAGCTCATCTACGAGGTCCCAAAAATATCTCTTAATGTTCATTGAAGCCGTGTCTGATGTTGCATGTTTGTTGCCTTCAGTCTGTTTTGTTTTCCCCTCTCCTGGTTCAGTGTTCTCAGGCATTTTGGCTAGGGGCTCTTTTTTATTTCTCTCTCTTGTCATGTTTTTGATTTCTTCCATACATGTGTATAGTAGAGGTCTTAGCCCCTTCCCTTGTTGGCTATGGTTCTTCTGAAGCATGCCGGCAAGGGATTTCTTCCCTCTCCTGTTTGCTCTTGTCACTGAGGTGTAAGTAGGGGCTGCATATGCTGTCCCCTCCCCATTGGGCCAGTCAAACTTCAGTGGTCTTCACCAGGTTAATGTGTGCTAGGCATAGGGAATCAGTTTGGGATGGCTTATTGGGTCCCGGCCAGGGGCATGACCCAGCCCAAGCAAATCCCACAAATCTACTCTCAGGAGGGAGCAACCAACTGAAGTCACTGTTGTTCCTAGTCCAGTCTCCTTCTGCCCGAATCCAACATGTTGCCCATTTGGCCTTGCCCTTCCCATGGGGGGGGGTCTTTTTCCCAGCACTCACCATTGATTAATGAAGATCCCTTCCCTGGCTCTGTTTTCTGTTGTGTTCACCAACATCTGACTGTGGCTCCTTTGAGTTGTGGCAGGAATGAGTTTGGGCAGCTCTACGAGTTGCAGTGGGCCATGGCTGGGACGAGTTCAGACAGCTTGGCAGGTCACAGCAAAAGCACCATGTCTGCTAATTTTAGCTGTTCTAGTTGTAGGCCCAAGATTGTCTTTGATGAGCTTTTTTCATTTTAATTTCTTCCTGTGTCAAGAGGATCTCTCTCCCTCTATCTGGATCTCTCCAGGATGTTTTATTCTTACATATGAGTTGTTTCTCCCCAGGAGGCTCTGTATTTTGTTGCTCATTGATCAGCCATCTTTAACTCCTCCTTGACTTCACTTGTTATTGTCCTAAATATTGCTTCTTTACCTGGAATAAATCAATTCAAACCCTAGTTGCTGGTATGCTGCTATTGATCTGACAAGTACTGTTTCCTTTGTATTGATTAGAAAAGACCATCACAAGCAATTTCCTTTTATAGAGTAGTAATGTCACACACCTTCATGCTTTTACCACTGGTTGTTTTAATCTAGTGCACAGCAATCTTGATGAACTTGGCATTCCACCTGTATTGGGGGGGGGTTATGTATAGGCCATTATACTGATGTTATGTTAGTATGTGAAAATGATGAATTTTGTGAATGTCTCCATAAGACACATGTATGTGTACCAGAAAGTATATGAGAACTTGCTGGGCTGCTACCTTGGTAGAGTTTCTAGAAATACAATGATAAGTCTAATGTGGAGATACTATTTCCAAATAAAAGATAGTATTGCATATTGTTCTCTTCAAAAGAAAAAAAGGCATGAGATTTGGTGGACTTCCTTATATTAAAAATATTATATATCAGAATCAAATGTTATCTGTAATGTGTTTTAGATTCAGTTCAGCTTTTGGAGTATCTCCAAGCAAGAAAAAACTCTTAAGCTACTTCTAGTTCCAGGACAAGATATTCTTCACTGGAATATTCTAATACAGAAAATCCAATGGGATTTGAAAATTTTGTGGTACTTGGGAATGCTATCAAGAGTGTCTAGCCCTAACAGTTATGATTACAACAGAAACCACTGGGATTTAGAAAGAAGTAATGCCTCCTTCTTTGAACAATTACTCTAATTTTGTGACATAAATTTGTGTTTACTTCTGGCTGTGAGAAATCTGTTCTACTCAGCATGTATTTTACCTTTCTTGTCACATCATGAATCTAGTCACGTAGAGCAGCATCCCTTCATTAAATTCATTTCAAATTGGTCTAATTAGAGTTCAAAGGCACAGAAAAGGCTGTATGTTTGAGCAGCTCTAGGATTCCATGCATCTGTGTTTGCTACTTTGCCTGTTCTCTCAAATTATATGCGTTAAGTTCATGAAGCAGTTTCTACGATAATATGAAAGAGGCCCAAAGTAATTCAGGAGCAGTTCACTGTATATAATGAAATATTGCACACCATGGAGCACACTCTGGTGTTAGAAATATTTGAAGTCTTGGTCTGGTTGAATTGCACATATATGCATAAAAGTCATTGAGCTATGACTGAAAAATTGTTTCCACAAGTAAAGAAGTTAATAAGAAATGAGAGAGAATGATCACAAAACTGCTTATTGATTCTATGTGAGGAGAATATCTAATATGTTTTAGCTGGGCAATAAAATTTAAAGTCTGTATCTTACAATTAATAAAATATTGACACAACTGGTATAGTAACACTCAAGATGACTCCCAGATTTGAAGATTTTCTAGGTGTAAAGAAGGAAAGCATACTGTACTGGTCAATGCAGAGATATTTTAATTCCTTTGTTAGATTGATTCCTGAACATTTTATTTCATTCAATGCTATTGTGAAGGGTGTTGTTTCCTCAATTTCTCTCTCAGTGCATTTGTTATTTGTGTATAAGAATGCTGGGGTTTTTTTTGAGTGTTGACTTCTTATCATCTATGCTACTGAATTTGGTTATTAAATCTACATTCTTGGGCTGAGGATATGGCTCAGTGCCGCAGTGCCTACCTGGCAAGTATGAGGTCCTGAGTTTGATTTCCAGTACAAAAAAAAATCTACAAGCTTTTTGGTGGAGTTGTTGCATTCTTTTATTTTGCAGGATATTGTGTCTTCTGAAAATAATGATAATTTAACTTTTTCATTTCTAATCCTTATTCTTTTTATTTCTTTTAGTTATCTAATTGTTCCTGCTAATGTTTCTAGAACTGTATTAAGTAAGAATGGTGATAATTGACATCCTTGTCTTATTTCTGAATTTAGTGTGAAAGTTTTTAGTTTTTGACCATTAAGTATGATGTTGGCTATGGGTTTGCCAAAGATGGCTTTTTATCAAAATGAGATATACTCAGTCTAGTCCTATTTTCTGGAAAGTTTTTATCATGAATGGGTGGTGAACTTGTATCTTTTGGATGAATCCCACTTTCTCATGGCAAATAATCTTTTCATTTTTTTAAAATTTTAAAGAGAAAAGAAATAAAAGTACCAATAAAACAGAGATTCAAAACAGGCTAGTAGGGCTGGGGATTTAGCTCAGTGGTGTAAGTGCCTGCCTGGCAAGCACGAGGTCATGAATTCAAACCCTGTATCAAAATAAATAATTAAACTAAACTAAACTAAACTAAACTAAAATAAAGAACATAACAGACTAGTAGCAGAGTGACAGTAATACATCTTGTACTGGTATCTTCATTGTGGTATTCAGAGTACAAGAAATAGTCATGAAATCTCATCTAAACAATATCTGTACAAACTTTTCAGGGAACCAAGAGAAATTAGCAGTATAACTCTTAGCTATCTTGTGTATAAATATATTTTTCCATTCCTTTACCATTTCTTCATTGTTTGTATTTTCTTTTGAAGAATATTATCCTAATTCACAATATTTATTATATATTTTGGATCTTGTTTACTCATTCAGTTTCTCACACTAGTGAAACAATGTTATATTTACATATGTGGGCCTGATTTATTTCACTTGTGAATATGGTCTCCAGTAGTATCCACTTACATGTAAAAGTTTCAGGTTTATAATTCTTTATGGCTGAATAGTATCCCATTAAATTAAAAAACACAATTTTTAAAAATCCATTTCTCAGTGATGGGCATGCAGGTTGTTTCCAAGATTTAGCTATTACAAATTGTGCTGCTATAAACATTGTTGTACATATATTGTTCTGGTATAATGTTTTAATTCTTTTGGGAAGATACCCAGAAGAGGAATATCTGGGTCAAATGGGATCTTTTATTCTAGTTTTTAAAGGAATCTCCACACTCATTTCCACAGTGGTTACACCAGTACACACTCCCACCAACAGTGGACAAACATTCCTTTTACCCACAGCCCTACCAACCTTTGTTATTGGTTGATATTTTGGAAATAGTCATTCTTGCTGGAGTGAGATGGAATTTCAGTTTTGGTATACTTGCCCCTCTTGAATAACCAGCAATGCTGAACATTTTTTCATGTATTTATTTGCCATTCATATTTCTTCATCTGAGAAATATATATTCATCTCAGATGACCATTTTTGGATGGGGGTCTTTAAATTTGGGTGGTCTGATATTTTTCAATTCTTTATATGTTCTAGATAGAAGTCTTTTGTCTGAGGGACTATTGGGTAAAATTTTTCCCGCTCTGTGGGTTGTCTCTTTACTCATTTGGTGATTTCTTTTGCTGTGCAAATGCTTCTTAATAAGGTGAGATTCCATTTGTTGCTTCTTTGTAGTATTTCTCTTTTAGTCTGGATTATTTTCATGAAGTCTCTACCTACATCTATGTCTTTGAGATATCTACCTATTTTCTCTTCAAGTAAATTTAGTGTTTCTATTTTAATATTTAGTCTTTGATCCATTTTGACTTTAGTGCATGGTCATAGGCATGGGTCTAGTTTTAGTCTCTGACATGTATAAAGCCAGTTTTTCCAGCACTGTTTATTAGAGCCTGTCTTTCTTTGAGTGGACATGTTTGGCTTTGTCATCAAAGATAAGGTGACTGAGTGTGTTTCATATTGCACCTGTATCTTTTAAATCTGTTTCACTGAAGCTCAGGTCTGATATTTTTTTCAATATCATGCAGATTTTATTACAAAGCTCTGTAGTATAATTTTAGGTCTGCAATTGTGATGTTCCTGACTAGCATTTGCTGCCCAGAATTAGGTCTCTTCTGGTTCTAAATGAATTTTAGTAGTGTTTTCTCTAGATCTGTGAGGTATACAAATGGCATTTTGATTGGGATTGCATTAAATCTGCATAGCAGTTTTGGACATAGGTCCATTTTCATTATTTTGGCCCTTTCTGTCTATGAGAAAGGGACATTATTCCATTTTTGATATCCTCTTTCATCTCCTTTTTTAGAGTACTGTCATTTTCACTGTACAGATCTTTTATATCATTGTTAAATTTATTCACAATGAAATTGGAAATCAACAACAAAGGAAATCACAAAAATTACATAAATATTTAGAAATTAAGCAACACTTTTCTGAGCAACCAATGGGCAACAGAGGAAATGAAAGTTTAAGTTAAAAAGTACATATGAGTGAATGATAATGCCAAAAAAGTATACTAAAACTTATGGGATGCAGTTAAAACAGCCTTTTGAGGGACATTTATAGTGATAAACTTAGACATCAAGAAAACAGAATGAGCTCAAATAAATAAACTAATATGGAACTTCAAGTTTCTAGAAAAAGAGGGACAAATCAAATCCAAAGCTATACAAGGGAGATAATTATAAAGACAAGAACAGAAATTAATGCAACAGAGACTAACAAAACAATAAAAAGAATCAATGAATTAAAAAGTTAATTTTGAAAGACTAAATAAAAGTAATAAACCATCAGCTAACTTCATCAAAAAGAGAAAAGAAAAAAATGCAAATTCAAGCAATTTGGAATAAAAAGGGGGAAATCACAACAGATCCTGCAGAATTCCAGAAGATCATCAATACCTACTATGAGAACCTATATTCTAATAAGATATAAAACATAGAAGAAATGGACAGATTCCTAGACACAATCAGATAGCCAAAATTAAATCAAGAAGATATAAAAATTCTAAATAACTCAATAAATCAGCAAATGAAATCAGCAAATTAATTAATCAGCAAATGAAATGAAAAATTTTTCAACAAAGAAAAACCCTGATAGATTCACTGTTGAATTCTAGAAGAAATTTATAGAACTAATGCCACTAATATTGAAACTGTTTAACAAAATTGAAAGAAGCAGTACTTGCAAAATCATTCCTCAATAAAATACTGGCAAATGGAATGTAGCAAGACATTAAGATCATATCCCAAGGTGGGATTCATTCCAGGGATGCAGAGATGTTTCAGGATATGCAAATCAATAAATGTAATATACAATATCAACAGAACCAAAGAAAAAAATCACATGATTATCTCAATAGATAAAAAAATATGACAAAATCTAACACCCATTCATGATAAAACCCTACAGGAAATTGGAATAGATGATCTTTACTTAAATCTTATACAAGTCATCTTTGACAAGCCAACAGTTAACATTATACTAAATGGTCAAGAACTTAAAGCTTTCACTGTAAAATGAGGAACAAAACAAGGATGTCCATTATCACCATTCTTATTCAATATAGTTTTGGAAACATTAGCCAGAGCAATTAGACAAGAGAAAGAAATAAAAAAAAAGATAGAAAAAGAAAAAGTTAAATTATCATTATATGCAGATGACATGATAACCTTCATAGATCTCAAAAACTCCACCAAAGGACTTGTAGATTTAATGTTCACATTCAGTAGTATAGCAGCATACAACTTCAACTTCAAAAATTAATACCATTCCTGTACACAAGCAACAAATTCACAGTGAGAGAAATTAGGAAAAGCACTCCTTTTACAGTTACATCTAAAAAAGTGAATAATCTTCTTGATGATTTGATGCATTCTGCTTGTCAGCATCTCATTGGGGATTTTTGTGTTTATGTTTATGAGGGACATTGGCTTCTAGTTCACTGTTTTGATTGGGTCCTTCTCTGGTTTTAGTATCAGGATAATATTTGCTTCCAGGTATGATTTGTGAGTATTGCTTCCCTTCATTATTCAGTGTAGAGTTTCATCAGTATTGGCATTAAATCTTCTCTAAATTTCTTGTAGAATTCATCAGTGAATCCATCAGAACCTGGGTTTTTCTTTGTTGGTAAATTTTTAATTACATTTTCAATTTCCTTGACTTATATTGAATTATTTATATTTTTTTGTCTTTTTAAGACAGTGTCTCTATGTAGTTCAGGCTGGCCTTGAGCTCACTTTGTAGCCCAGGCTGGTCTCGAACTCACAATAATCCTCCTGCCTCGACCTCCCAAGTGCTGGGATTACAGGCATGAGCCACCACGCCTGGCTCTAAATGATTTATAATTTTTGTATCTTATTGGTTCAGTCTTGGCAATTCACATGTATCTGGAAATCTGCCCATTTCTTTTGTATTTTCCATTTAATAGATTACAGATTCTCAAAATAGATATTGATGATCTACTGGATTTCCACAGGATCCAATGGGATTTCATCCTTTTCATTCCTAATTAAAACTTTTCTTTCCTCTTTTTGATAGGTTGGCTAAGAGTTTATCAAATTTATTTAGTATTTCAAAGAACTTTTCCAAATATCAATTCTTGGTGTTGTTTTTATAGTCCCTACTGCATTTATTTCTGCTCTTATCCTTATATTTTCCTCTCTCATATGTGCTATGGGTTTGATGTGTTTTTATTCTAAATGTTTGAGGTTGTTTATTTGAGTTCATTCTGTTTTCTTGATGTGAGAATTCACTGTTGTAAATTTCTCTCATAGGATGGTGTTCAATGCATCTCATAAATTCTGGTATGTTGTATCAGCATTATCATTTAATTGTAGATAATGATTCATCTTTTTCTTTAACTTCATCTGTGACCCAATTTCATTGTACTACAGTTGGATAATATGCATGGGATTATTTTAATTCCTTAGCATTTACTTAAGCATTTACTTCACAGTTACTTTGGTGAGCTAGTCTATTTTGGAAAACGTACCATAAGCAGCAAGAAGAATTTGGATTCTAATGTTATCTGGTGAAACACTCCTCATATATCAATTAAAGTCATTTGTTCACAGGTTAGGTTTAGTTCTGACATTTTTTCTTGTTTTTTATCTATTTGTTGATCTATTTGTAACCCTGGGGTATTGAGGTCCTCCACAACAAGTATATTAGTGATTATTTTATTTATCATTCTTGATAATATTTTTTTTCATTTTTTATTTAAAGAGAAAAAAACAGGAAAAAGGTAGAAATATTACAGAATTTCAAGAAAAGAAGATAAATAGTAAGAAATCACTAGTTGATACATTACGCATTGTTCTTTTAGAAATAGTTATTCAAGTTACAGGATTAAAGCACACAAAGTAGGCACTAAAGCAGTGAGAGTGCAGAAAAAATCTGTTCAACAATCCAACAAGAACCTAGAAATATGGTCATCAATCCCACACATCTAAACATACATGCAGCTCTATCTTTTATAGTGCTTCCTGTTTCCTCTTTTTTTTAACAATAGCAATTATACATTTTTAAAATTTTATTTAAAGAGAAGAAAAAAAAGGGTAGCAATAATACACAATTCTAACAGAAAGAAAGAAAAAGGAGAATGAGAAAAAGCCCCATTAAGGAATCAGTAATTTGTAAATTATGTATTGTCATCTTGGATGTAGTTGTTCAAGTTACAAAGTTAAAGGGTACATAGTAAATATTCAAACAGTCAGACTACAAACACTTTTGCTCAAAGATCCAACAAATGGTCATCTATTTTACACACTCAAACTTACATGCAGTTATATCCCTTAGAGCAGTTTCTTTTCCTCTCTTTTTTACAATAGCAATTACACATTTTGGTTTTATTACACTTGTAGTTCTTATTTACTTTATACACTAGAGACACAATATGATATTTATAAATATGATTCTTATTTATTTCACTAGTGAGGATAGTCTCAAGTTATCTCCATTTGCCTATGAAGGCCTCAAGATCATCCTTTTTATAGCTGAGTAATATTCCATTGTATAAAAATGCCACATCTTTTACATCCACTCTGCAGTTGATGGGCATCTTGGTTGTTTCCAGGATTTAGCTATCACAAATTGTGCAGCTATGAACATGGGTGCACATATATCACTGTGATATGAACTTTTCAGTACTTTGGGGAAAATACCCAGGAGGGGGATAGCTAGATTAAATGGGGCTTCTAATCCTAGTCTTCTGAGAATACTCCATATGGATTTCCATAATGGTTGCACCAGTCTACATTCCCACCGACAGTGGAGCAGTGTTCCTTTTTCCCCGCAGCCTCGCCAACATTTGTTATCAGTTGATTTCTTGATGGCAGCTATTCTTTCCAGAGTAAGGTGGAATCTCAATGCTATTTTAATTTGCATTTCTCGAATGACCAGTGATGGCGAACATTTCTTCATGTATTTATTTGCCATTTGTATATCTTTCTCTGAGAACTGTGTGTTCATCTCATATGCCCATTTTTGGAGAGGGTCTTTGAATTTGAGGGGATTGATGTTTTTCAATTCTTTATATATTCTGGACACAAGTCCTTTGTCTGAGGGGTTGCTGGTTAAAATTCTTTCCCACTCTGTGGGTTTTCTTTTCACTCTGTTGGTGATTTCCTTAGAAGTGCAGAAACTTTTCAATAATATGAGATCCCATTTGTTGATTCTTTGAAGTGTTTCCCGTGCAGTTTGCATTTGGTTCATGAATTCTCTGCCTATCCCTGTGTCTTCAAGACTTCTTTCTACCTTCTCATCCAGTAGATTTAGTGTTTCTGTTTTAATATTGAGGTCTTTGTTTGTTATTTTAATGGAATACATCCTATATTTACTGAAACTCATTTATTATTTTTAAGCAAGTACATTTTAATTTGCTGTAATTTTTCATTGTCACTTCATATTTGTTAGATTGTTTTCAATTCCTTGATGACATAATTTGCATAGTCATCTTTTCTGTTTTCTAAGGACACATGTTCTGTGTAGAATAGGTCATTTTCTGCTTTACCTCCTTTCTTCCTATCATTGTACTTGCATTCCTCTCTTAGTGCACCTAAACATTTGTTGTTCCTTTTATTTTGCTTGTTTATCTGTATATCAAATTGTTTTAATTTACTTAAATATAGAATTGTTGCACAATGCTTCAATCCTGTCCATCTTTCTGGTCTTTGTTTATGCTTATCCTTACCAATTCAAGTTAAAGTGGTATCTAATTTTATCTTGCATTTTCTTTTAAAAAATGCTACCAGAAATCAGCTCATAGACCTCAAGTTATTCTCTTCTTATAGATTGGTAAGAAATAATGGACAAAACATAGTTCACTACTACTGCTGAATAGCAGTCAATTCTTCTTAATTGCATTCTTTTTTATTTTTTTTTAAGTTATTGGGACTAGAACTCAGAATCTTTCACTTGCCAGGAAGCCTCTGTGCTGCTGAGCTACATGCCTGGCCATTCCTTAATCACATTCTTCAGAGTGACTAAGCATATTAAATTTTGTCATTCCTAAAGGTCTTCTGAAATAAAAATTTCTAACATAGCCTCAGGCTTACAGAATATTCCATGTTTTCAAATTCTGATAACTTTTTAATATATTTCAACATTCTGTATCTTAACAGCAGCAGTACAATTTCATTCCTTGTAAATATCTACCCTGAAAGATGTTCCTAGAGTAAAACTCAGAAGAAATGGCTAATACTTAGATATGAGAGACACTGCTGTATAAAACTTTCTTTTTTTCTCATCACCAAAACAATGAAAAACAAATATCACTCAACATTTTAGACTCATAAAAGATAATTTTTAGCCCAATTACAAAAACTATGATGAAATGCTAAAGTTTCTGTAGACATATTATGTGAAATTGTTTTACTTTAAAAATATAGTTAAGGAAAGTAAGCCATTTACTTAATTGACAGTAAGGACAACTATATTATTTGGGCATCACTTTAACTTTTCTTAAAATACCTTCAAACTACCTCTAATTTTATTCTAATTTTCCATGCACAGTGAGTAGCACCAGTGTAAGTTTCTCATTGAAAATGCAGTATACTTCCCTTTCAATGCACAAATGCACTTCTGTGTTTATTTTCATGGTTCTTTGTTTGTTGTTGTACTGAGAATCAAATTCAGGACCTTGTGCTTGCCAACCAGGTGCCATGCTGCTGATCTATAACCACTGCCCACTTCTGTGTTTAATGAAGGAAAGAAAATCTCTCGTCTTAAAGCACTGGATATTATTGAAATTATAATGAAATAATCAAAGTAGCTTTAGTTTGTGTGCATATGTGACTTTGGAAAACTGTTTTAGAATGAATGATACTTTCATTTTTCTACTTCTTAACAGCAGCTGGCTCCTTGATGGAATATAAATGCCATCAGAACTAATGACTTATTTCTAATCAGATAGCAAATGTAGGCTGAAGTACTGCTGTTAAGTTAATATAAACCCAAATGTTTTCACACAAATTAACAACACAAAAAATTTATTGCTGCATGAGAGTATTATATTTCCAATATTTTAAAAAATGTAATAAACATACCCCAGAAGACTGCCACCAAATAAGTTCTTAGATGTACTCACAAGTCCTATGATAAACACTATCAGTAAAGCTACAATTGTGAAGAAAATTCAATAACCTCATTTATATTGATCCATTTATTTTTGGAATAATCATGTCAACCAACGAAAATTGCGTATCTCAGCATTCTTTAAAGCAATCAAGTATATATGACTATATTAAATATTTTGCTGCATGTGTACATTTAGAAGCAGCTGTTTATTTGGTAGAAAATGTGCTCTTGTACCACATATATAACTCAAATACTGATACATCCTGGAATTTGAAAGAGACAGCATTTGAACTGATAGTCAAAATTTGATTTTTGGATTACAGCTCCATTGACTTTCTTTGGTGATTTTATGGTTTAGATCTAACATGTCCCCCTAAATTCTCATGTTTAGATGAGTAATCTGCTCAGAAAGGGAAGTTCACAAGAGTAGTGACTTAAAAGAGTGTATTCTTGTTCCTGGATCCTTCTTTTCCCTCTCTGTCTCCTGGTTCCATGATATGAGCAGATTCTCTGCATCATAACCTTTCACCATTCATATTCTGCCTGGAGTCAGCTGATTATGGACTGAAGCCTTTGAGACTGTGAGTCCAAATATATCTTTTTCTTTAAATCTCAGTTGTTGAACATGATGTCAGAGTGATGGAAAAGTGACTACTGCAGAAAACTGGTACAGGGATTGGGGCCATTGTTGTGACTATACCTGACCATATGGTTTATAAGACTTTCAAATTGGCTTGTTCAGGAGTTTGGAAAAGTTTAGAGAAGCAGGCTACAGAAGCCTTGGATTTTTGTAAGCATAGCCTGATGAGTGATCCTGGTTGGAGCTCAGAAGACTAGAATGCTTATAGGAATTCAGTGGCTAAAACTGAGGGTCAGTAGGTTTCAGTTGGGATCAACGATTCCATTGGCAGTTGGAGTAGACACTTGTATGTTGTGCTCTGGCAGAATATGTATCTTCATTGTCCCAGTGGCCTAAGACTGTGTGTGAAGCTGAATTTGATGATGGTGAGCTATCTAATCTGATAGAGGAAAGCCATAGGTAGTGAGAAGGACTAGCTCAAGCCCAAAACAGAGGTGACAGAGGTTAGCTTGGTTACAAACAGAAAAGGCTAGGGGTGGGCTGCTGGAAGAAATACAGAAGATTTCTGTATTACTGGATACAGAAGGAAGAATTGTAAACTATATGTAGGTTACAAAACCAGCAGATTTTCTTTTAGCATGCTTCAACTTTTTTCTTAGAATTCTGTGAAAATATAATTTGTCAGTGTTTTCCCCCATTCAATTAGATTTTGTAAAATATATATGTGTCATATTGATAACCATATATGGTACTATAATCACCTATTTAAATATATAAATCAACTATTTAAATATATTTAAAAGGTTACTTACTGTTGATAGAATTACCATTTCAATGATGTTTAGAAATGAAAACTCACAGCAAAATTATCTTGAGATTAAACCAGATGTAATAATATTTCATGACAGGTAAATGAAATAGATGATCTCAATGTTATCAAATGACTTAATTTTAACATTTAGGTCAGTTAAATGGACATAGCAAAGCTCCACTAAATTATTTCCAATAAATCATATGTTTGTTCATATGAATATCTATGTATGGGAACAAACTCGGTTGCATCATGAAATAGACCTTGACATTTTTGGATATATATTGCATATCTATCTAGGTGAATTCTTTTAAAAATTCCTTTCTCCATCATTTTATTGTCTTTAGTTCTGCCTTCCCTTACAGAATATAATTGGCCCTTGTTCTAATATGTTATATATTGCTAGTATAGCACACTAGAAAAAGAGGAGGGACCAAAGAATCAAGTCCTCTGGAACTGTTATTAAACATTGAATAAGTTATACTGTTTAATCAATTTTATTAGTCTTATTTTCCTTGTTTCTTTAAGGAAAGACTGTAGAGTTGTGAGAATAAAAGTTTTGACTTCTAGAATATTTCTGTTAATGAAAAATAAAAAGCCTCATGCTTAATCTTTGTCATTATATACATTATGCATCATAATACTGAAAAAAAGCCAAACCACCTTGCACAAAATCATCATATTTCTGTTTGCAGCCCAAGATACACATTTTTATTCATCACTCCTCACATCAAAGCCAGAATTCCATTCCCTAGCTTCTTTTGGGCATGGATGCAAGCATGTGATCAGGTACACTAGTGCAATACTTCAATGTATGTACCAGTGTGTTGAGCCTTTCATTCAGTGTTGCCTTCTTAACTGAGAATAAGGTCCTCAGATATTTTCTGAAGAGAGCCAGCCTTCTTGGTGTTCTTCCTCCACCTTTTCCACTCATTTCCTCCCAGTCTATTACTAGGTGATACGCCATCAGGTTCTGTGTTTCCAATTATAAGTTCAAACTTTAGAATAGAACATATACATGAACATGAACATGAACATGAATTGTATATGTGAATACGGAATCTGAGGGTGCAGACCAGGAAGAAACATAATTTCAGACCAGGTCAGTGTTACTGACCTGCATACAGCATCACAAGGCATCTAGACTGAATGTATGAGCTCAAGCAGGTAGAGGTTGTGGTGACTCTGTTTGGTGGACTAGACTGAAAATTGAGTTTTTCATGACCTATGTTAGCTTTTATTAAGATTCAAGAGATTGCTTGGAATGGTGAGAAGAATGAAATACTGAGACATATGAGTGAATTCATATTAAAAGAAAGTCTTCTGTCTCTCACAGAATGAGCTCTGTTTTACTTTTATTGCCACATTCCCACATTAGCAATTTCTATATTCTATAAATTATTTTTGAAATTTTCATTTTGAAAGAAAAAAAGACAATTTCTACTGGAAAAGAGGTGTATACAGCGTATACAATGCCTCTTGTAACAACTGATGTATATTTGTTCCCTATTAATAAAATAAATGAATAATTTTCAGGATATGAACCTCATAAGGACCTCAAAGTAGCTTTTACATTTTTTTTATTTTAAAGAGAATAAAAAATACAAAACAAAGCAGAACAAAACAAAGCAAATCAGAACACAATAATGCAAACACAAGACTTCAAAACAAGACAACAGGACATCAACAGTGGCTACTATAATGCCTTTTGCTATCTTTGAAATAGTTGTCCATACCTTAACACACAATTCAAGCAAAATAACATAGAATAAAATCAATCAAAACAAAAGAATGAAAGCATTATGGGACCTCAAAACAAGACAATAGGAAATTGATAATGGCTACCCTAATGTCTCCTGTTTTCTTCAAAATAGCTGTCCATATCCTCACACATAATGTTATCAAAGAATAGAAAACAGAATAAAACCAACCAAAACAAAAAATGAAAGCATTACAGGACTTCAAAACCAGAAATAAAAGGAAATAAGCAATGGTTACTTCATTGTTGGTTTCCTATTATCTCTTTTTTGAAGTCCTATAATGCTTTCATTCTTTTGTTTAACTGATTTTATTCTGTTTTGATTTTATTATGTGCGATAGTATGGACAACTGTTTTGAAGAGAACCAGACATTATAGTAACCATTGTTTATTTCAAAGCAGCTTTTTTTTCCTCAGACAGTCTTAACACTATGGTGTGTTTGTTTATGTGTGTGCATGTGTGAGGGTGTGAATGTGTGTGTGTGTGTGTGTGTGTGTAGGGAAATATAAACTGCCATCTATTTCTGCATTTCAAAATTTATTGCATAATTCAATCTTTAAACTTTATCAGGAGAAATAATTGTCTGTTGATTATTTTGAAAATTGGCAAGACTGTAGCTTTTGTGCAAATCCAAGATTCTTGGGATTCTTATTCATTTAAAAGTTTTGAGGACTAACAGAACTTTTGTTTATATAGGTTAATATACTTGTATATACCAGTTAAAAATTAAAAGAGAGAACTATTGAGACATGAAAATTAGAAAGTATACATTCCATTTGATATCACATAAATGGTGTCAATACACATAATTTAGCATCTGGAAAATGTCACATGCACTCATAAGAAAATAAAATTGAAAAAAGAAATAATATCTTGATATTATTATGAAAATAGTTCTGACCTTGTGGGTCTCCTGAAAGGTCTCAGTGAGCCCCAGGAGTTCCTGAGCCACACATCATGAACTACTAAGTAATTTTCTTTCTTCTAAATTCTAATGCAATTATCATCTGAACTGCATACATTAACCTTTAAAAAAGAAGGAATGTATATTTTGTTTTCCGGATTAGCTTGTGACTCCTAAAGGGCCTATCTTTGTTTTATGCTTTTTCTCTGCTCATAGGTATAGACTTCCAGCTATAACGAATAATGATACTTGATTTTTTCCTCTTATGTAGTTCAGTAATAATATTATCTATTTGCAAGTAGAGTAATTATGATAGGTACCAGAAACTATTTAAGTGGTAGATGAATATTATCTTTACACTAACATTTTATTTAATTTTTATTTTTATTAAATTAGTTCTTACAGTTATTGCAGATGTGACTATTTTCAAGAATTAAGTGTTCTCTGAGAATAAATTTTCAAAAACAAGATCACTATATGCAACCAAAAATTACTTTTTGCGATTATATTTCTATTTGTAATGTTTCCTTTAAGAATGCAATACTTGGGTGCTGGATTTAATGTTTAAAAACATAAACAAAAACATTTGTACTGTAAGTGAAAAAGCTTGTATTTTAGGCTTCTTTTATCTGAGCTTTGCCACAGGAACTTTGCTGGACAATTACTCAGCTCTAAACTCAGCTCTCTAAACCATTTTCAGTCACTACTAACGCCAAGTTTTTGAAAGAGCCATTTATCAAAATTACTAAGCTCGGGATGCTGAAATGGATTCATAAAAATTGCCATTATAATTTGGCCTAAATCTCAAGCTTTATAATATTCATAGTATGCATGGAGTTACATTAGTGGAAATATTAACTAAAAATCTGGCCTGAAGTTAGAACTTGATATCAACATAAGGAACCTGAAATAGCTTACACTGTTCCCTTCTTTAGGAGACAATGTCATACAAGTTACTATACTCAGTGTGATGTGCTAGGAACTAGGGCCAATTCTTCACATACCTGCATTGTAATCTATGCAGCCACCTTTTGAAGTAGCTATTATAACTCCAATTTCATAGTGAAAGAGTCATGGGAAATCTTGTCAATATAACCTAATTAGAAAGTGACAGAGCCAGAATTTGAATCCCAGTTAGATGGATATTAAATTGGTGTTTCCTAATAAAATACCTTTATACAAAGAATGTAAGTAATAATATTAATTAGGAAAAGTAATGTAGTTAGTAATAGCAAATAAAATCAAATTTGTGGTGACATAATGCAACAAAGGTATTTTACTCTCTAGGCTACATATCTAACACAGGTCAATGCTGGCTTGACCTCAGAATTTGCTTATTCAAAAACTCAAGTTAACAAGAATCTAGATTGCTACCGGTTGCAGCAAGAGGAGAAAGGACATGGAGAATTGTGCACTGGCCTTTAAAGGTGTCACTTCTACTCACTTTTCAAGTCAAATGCCTATGGCCAACTTTCAGGGGAATGGAGTTAGAAATCTTACTGTCAACTGGAAAGATAGCAAATTATAATCACAGTGGTCTTTTTGAAATTATGACTAAAAATCCCTATATCTATAAAGACTAGCTCTTTTAATATCTCTATGAGTAATGAGTAAAATTATTTTGGAGGGGGATGTGGGGATAGACAATTACATAACACAAAATTGTAATTATGTTATTTTTTAAGTACTCAAAGGTAAATAGTCATAAAATATCTAGAAAAATCATGAAAAATTGTTCTCACACCTTCAAATATTTTTGTTTTAAAATGTATTTAATTTAGAAATGTAATGTTTACATTGTTTCAATATGAGTTATATCATTGCATATGTCATTCTTAGAAATTAATACTTTTCTTTTGTAAGAAGTTACAAATTTTTAATACTTCAGAAAAGAATAAGTTAACTGAAATTTAATACATTTTTAAATTTTTAAATATAGAACTCCTTCTTCAATCCTTAATCAATATCACTCTAGTTTGTCTCTAATCGTGCACATAGGTTCTTATCAAAATTCATCTGTCATGAGAAAAATTTCTTTATGTTCTCATAGTTTAAATTATGTTCATTGACTTTTTGTAGTTGTGGAATAAATTGTTGGGACTAAAGTGGATAGATCATTGTGCTAACATGCAAAAGTCTTCAGCTTTTTGTCTAGTGATCTGTGTTAAAACCTATTTCTCTTGCATTTGTGCAATAGAGAGGGGCAGAGATGTATTTTCCTTTGCCTTATTACTTCTGAGTGAATTTCTATGCAACTTTGAAGTGCACTCTATAAAATCATCTTTTTAATAATGTCACTAATTTTAATATAATAGTGATTTTATTTATTGTTGTTAGGTGATGCATCACCTAACTGGTGCAAGAAGTTCATACCTGGTTACTAAAGCTGACACATAGGCTTATCTTAGGAAATAGTCCTGCTTTGAAGAGGTTAAAAAAATGTAGACTTGCCACTTTGAAAAATTTGTCACATCCTGGCCCACAGCAGGATGTTAAATAAGTGAATCCATTTCAGTCTTCTTGTAAAAACATAGGAATCCAAAAAAAAAAAACCAATCTGTCTGGTAGGAACTACTCCCAAGGCCAGTGTAGTGATACATTGCTTTAGGCACTCTTTAAAAGCATGAATCAAAGCATATGGCAGACACAAAATTGAAACTGTAATTGCATACATAGGTTAAGGATTAGCTGCTAAAATAATACTCTTGAACCTGGTATATTTTTTATCAAATATTTTTTATCTTGTAGGCCAAGGGTAAACACATTGTTAACACTCACTTTGTATTGAATGGATACTACCCTTATTTATTTCTCCTGGACAAAATGGTTTGAAGCCAACAAAACTTGAGCAAGCCTCATGGTGCCATTGTTGAAGAACGTTGTTAGAAATTCAGACATCTTGCTCCCTCGATTTACTTCAGTGATGGCAAACCTTTAAGAGCTCTCAATGGTAACAAACAGCCAGCTGCAGCACACAAGCCATGTGTATCACCACTGGTTGATATCCCACTACCTCTCACAATGCCATTTGGCTAAGGTCAGTGCTTTTTTTCCCTAATGATTGTCTTTATAGTACTATGCTTTTCCATGTAAGATGTCTTTCAATGACTATGACTAACAGTAGCAAAATCAAACAGCTACAAAACCAAAACTGTCAGCACCCAGATAATTTTTCTGCCGCCAACTCCCCTTCTCTCACTTTTATACTCTGGTTTAAAATCTCTGAAAATTAGAAAGGATATCTCTTCATTTTCTCTAGCAATGAATACGATTCTTAATAGTCTCCTTCCTCTTCCCCAAATGACAACTCTCTATTTTTAGAGCCCCACCCTTCAGCTCTGAGAAAAATTCCTAAGGATGAGGTAAAGAGCCTTGGATGACACCTATATTGTTTTAAAACATCACTTTCCCCCATAATTTACATGTCTTAGACCAACTCCCTCTTATCTATCCTACTGCATTGTGAGGTTTTACTAATCTAAGACAATAGTCTAGATATATAGATATATCTGCTATCTCTTTTATTTAGAATTTATAGACCTATTGAGACAGAGCACACTTATCATTACCAAAATCTCCATTAGCTTTTTTCTCTAGTACAGGAAAATTTTCCTTCATATGCAAATGAAAAATCTGCAGTCTTTATTTTATATCATACAGTTCTTCATATAGGTTTTTGATTCTACAACTACATAAAATTTTAAGCATGTATATAGAGATCATGTATAAATATTTTTGTGGAGATTGGAAGGAGATTTGGGGAAGGGGGAGATGGAAGGATGAGAGGGAAAGGAGAAGTAATAATGATTAAATTACTATATGTACATACGTTGGTATACAGTGTATGCTAATTCAAAATGAATGCCATTTTTATGTATCATGAACATATAGTAATAAAAAGAAACAAAAATAGTTATCATGTTTTTCATACTTTAACGAGATTTAAAATATCCTCTCAGCACTATTTTATCACATTCTTCATGATAATTTCTCTCATTTTGCCATATTCAAGAAAACCACCTTATAATGTGTGCCCTGAGGATCTACAAATCATATTTCCCACCAGTCATAATTAAAAGACTATATTAACTAGTTTTTTAAAATAATGGTGAAATACTGGAGCTGTTAGGCTTAAGCAAATTGCAATGTTATAATTAGAAGGGAGAAATAAGTGATAATCATGTACAGTACTTTAAAAAGTATTCAGCGTACCTATTTTCAATCTAACAAGATCCCTACTGGCAAAATGAAATTGAAAAAACATAAAATTATGGTCCACTACACTTTGGGTTCTATGTCTTGTTTATTATTTCCTCCCATTATTTGGTTTGAATATAAATTGTAGCAAAAATATACAAAATAATGTAATTTTATACTTAGTCCCCTTTCTTCTTTTTACTCACTTTGAATCTCTAAAAGTTACAAATGCCAATTTAGGAATACTACCATAAGCTGTGAATTGAGAGCTAATTAAAATTCAAATGGCACTTGGAAATTTCACGATCCTATTCTTATAGTTTATCCATGAATGTAAAATATATGTCTGAAGTTCATTTTCTCTGTCAGTGTCTGCTACGCTGTTACATCATGGCTTTGGGCTGTCATATTCAGTGAACCATAAGCTTGCAAGGAACGGGAGAGTTCAGGATTTCACATTGGTTCTACCTCAAAGTCCAATTATTGGGCTCACACAGCTCAATTACTAACCTCGCTGAAATGTGTGCAATTTTTAAAATTTAAGCTAGTCTATAAGGGCTAATTTTAATCAGGGGTCTTTTGTGTGCCTGCTAAGTGTTAACTGCTACCAGTGCCTTCAGCAATAATTAGACCTGGGAATGGAGTCTCAGAGTCTGTCTGTCTTCAGCAACACGGACCCTCAGAGGCAGTGGCTGATTGCTTTGCAGCCCTTCAGTCTCCATAGTTCCTGACGGTTCGGCTGGTTTTGGCCCTTCCTTCCACAGTGTTCCAGCAGCTCTTTAGACTGTGACTGGTGCTCTGCCTTCTAACAGCTTTAAATGGTAGATACTAATGGTTTTGCAGGCTTGCAGTTCTCCCTGCAGGTTTCAGTACCTTGTATTACTTTAAACACAATGTATTTTATGTACATAAATTACGGTTACAATTCCATCTCCAGTCTTTGGCGTGTAGAACTTGTCAACTTTTCCAAAAGGAAATGGCTGATGTAAGGCATTCCAGCAGGCTCAGGTCAGAGTATTTCCCTTCTCTGATTCCTAAATAGGACCTAACCTTTCTTCTTTAGTCTATTGATTATTTTTCCTTATTCTTTATTAGCACCATTAATACCAAATCGAACTTCTTTTGGGTTTATCAGCTAACTCCCCCTTTATTTTCTTCCCTTTTTTCTACCTGTAGTTTGGCTTCTAGATTATAATTAGTCACAGTTTCAAGCAAGTGCTTTCATTTAACAATACACATATGGAAGAGGACCAGGGGATGGTTTTCTGGGTAAAGAACTTTGGCATACTGAGTTCCATTTTTGTTCTCTCATTATTGAAAGGGTAGTGATAAATATTTCATTGCTAACAAAAATCTTAGACAAGATGCAGTAGATTAAAGAAAACCCTTGCTTGGTAGAGGATCAGTTGAGGTCTTTCCTGTCTCACATGCAGCAGGGGTACTAGCATTAGATAAAGGGAATAGGCGACAAAGGGAAAAAATGAGATTCAACTTAACACTAGTGTTTGAAACCCTTAAAATCTACTCAACGGGGAATGGTACTTTTTCCATGTAGCTGAGACAGCCAATAATGACACTTAATTCTAAACTTCAGCAATAATGCCTTTTGTTAGATCTCTAGCAGGAAATATTCTAAATTGCACAGAGCTCATATTAAAATGAGTCAGTATGTTATTATATTATTGAGCAATACCTCTCTATTAAAGACTTCGGCTGTAAAATAGCTGTAACTGGAAGGACCAATCCACTGACACTTTCGTGATTCACTCATGATTTACTGAGCTTTGAATAGTATTTCACCTAATATGAGAAAATATTTTGTTATATTTAGTAACTAGTCTGCCAGTAGTAAAATCACCATGGAAAGTGAGCTAATATATAAAAAGCTTCAAGGTTTTCTGTTGCTAAACCAACCTAATAGGAGAGCCTCCTACAAAGAAGTAACAAAAGGAAAATGTTTTCATGTTCTTCATAAAGCGAGGTAAATCCGAAATCCTAATAAATAGCCTTGTTTTGCCTGCATCTCACCTAGCATAATCTGAACTATGCTCTGGTGCAGATTAAGAGATAAGAGGTGTTTAGTATTGCTGAGATTCTTTTGGAAGCAATATAGCTTCCCTATGTGGGTGTTTATTCCCCTTACATCACAACATTCCCTGATGAAACTCTCAAAATAAAAAGCATTCTGCTTTGCTCCCCCCACCCCCATCTGTTGGCTGTTTGTTGTTCTAAATTGCTAGCAATGTTGCCACTTTCAGGAAATAAAAGCTCATATTAGCAAGTCCTACTTCCATTCTGTAGGGATTTCACTCCACTTAAGTATTCTTTTAGATAATAAGCAAAGCAGACTTTCTGCTACTACTGTGGTATTCTTAGTAGACATTTAAGCCTCTATTGAGCAAATAATGTCTAAAGTCTTACAAGACACACCAATTTATGCATTTTAAGGTAGGGTAGTTTTGAAGGTATCACTTCTAATTTATATTTTGTTTTATGGGGAAAACTTGAATGTAGTGTTTTTTCAGAGAATGAACATAACTATAATAATTATTTCAGTATAAATATTTATATAACACAGACTGAGTCTCATATTTAATATTTACAGCTAATTTAAAACTTCCACATACAGATTTTAATCATTTCTGTGCTTTTAGTGCATTTCATAAGAAAAGAAAGAAGCACAAGCATTTAATATTTCAATAACATGCTGAATTTTTAAAGAGTCTTTTGTAATGACTGTTAAATTAGTCCAAAAGGATTGTGGTAACTGGATTACTTGAGAAAATTTGAGAAGACTGTACAGCAACTAGCTAGAAGTCTTCTTTAAGCATGAAGTCAAATTTTCCCAATATTTAGTGCTTGGATATAAATTATTTACAGCTAGATGTACTTACTAAGTTCTCAAGTCTAGTAAAGATTAAAAAAATTCAAAACACCTAAGAATTAGTAACTTTATTTTTATTCAACTTCTCCAGCTAACTATAAATTTTTGCCTTTGGCCTTGCTCTGGAATCATTTAGAAATTCTGAGAATACCACTCACATATCTTTTCACCTCAACTATTCTACAGGTGTTCCCACAGACTGATGAAATCTGCAATTTTTGGTAAAGAATTTTGAAGGTAGATTGAAAGCAAATAGTCTGTCATTATTACTATTATTATTGAAAACATATGTTCAAGAAGTTAAGAGAATAAAATCTAGTTTTTAACAGATAAATGCATAAAGCAGAATTAGGATGATCAGCAGTCAGGACACAGGAAAGGCAATAAACATTTTTTTTGATGTCTTTCCATTTCTCCTGTTAGTTACCTTTTGTTTGTTTCCCATAAATGATATGCTGGTGCAAGCTTAAAGTTTTTTTTTTAATTTGCCTTTATAAATTATCTTTTAAAAGTTGAGAATTTTTGCTGAATGTGGCAGAAAATGCCTGTAATACCACTTGGAAAGCTGAGGCAGGAAGGTTGCAAGTTCATTCCAGCCTGGGAAAATTAGTGAGACACAGACTCAAAATAAAAAATAAAAAGACTGGGAATATAGCTCATTACAAAGGCTCTGCATTCAATCTTCAAAAAAATAGTGAGAAGCTTTCACAAAAATAAATCTCTGCTCTGGAGTTAGAGAAACATAAATGTAATAGAGGTGATATTTAGTTGACAGGCTATCAAATCCTGTCTCATAGCCATAATCATATTCTTATAGCTATGTGGCACGAAGAGGCAATAAGAGGTGGTCAGGATGGAGCATGAAAGAATTTATGGATCAAGGCCTTTTTGCCACATTTACTGTAACAAGTGAAAGTCGTCTTACCTCTATGAACTCTAGCTCTCTCATCTGTATAATGTCAATAAAGTATCTTATTCTGCTGTTGTGAAGGTCAGTATTAGAAGGAACTTTAAAATCCAGAAGGCATGAAACAAACATAATGTACTCTCTTCAAAGGAGCAGCTAAAATTTGTATGTAATTCGTACATTTTTACATTGCTATCTTGTTACATTTTGGTGTTCTACATTTAAATAGGAAGGAATGCCATGGAGGATGCCCTTGAGTTCAGTTACCTATTGGTTCTGATGTACTGTACCAAGATAACTCCCATTAGGATACCTCTCTACTTTTGTTTTGGTGGTTTCTAATGATAGCAGAGAACCTGAAGCCTTGGATTTTCTGTCTTCACATTTAATGTTGATACTGTAAAATGGATTATATTGAAGATACTGTGAATGTGTACCTTGGAAAAAGAGTGTCCAGAAAGATAAGTTAAGGTAGAATTTATGGCTTGAATGTTACCAAGTGTTTGAACTATTGTCACATAAAAACAGACTGGATTTATCTACTGTCTTTTAATTCACTAGATTGTGTGTTCAAGTGGTTAGCTTGCAAAGAACAAGCACTTTTCTGAGGACTCAATGCCAAGTGCAAAGTACCTCTTTAATTTGTTAGCAATGATGAGGAGATATTTCCTTCCATATTTATCCCAAATCTCTAATATAACTAAAATGCACTCATTCTGCCTTTACTATAAAATTGTGGGAAGATTTAAAAAATAAATAGATAAAAAAATAAATAGATTGAGGTAAGTTTAAGATGATTTGGAAATATAAAGTCAGACTAATAATTCTACCCTATAAAATTCTCATGTCCAAAAATCTGGTCCTACACTGCCAGCTTCACAAATGCTACTTTTGAGGAAGATGGATGCTACTGGCAGTGGGTTCCAAAAATGTAATTTGAAACTTTAACTGGCATTCCTAATGTGCTGCACAGTTTAATCATATGAAAAATGGGTATTTCATGAATCCCACTTTATAAAGTACTCACACTGTGCTAAATGTTTAAATAGTCATTTCCACCCTTTCCTATTGAAAAACATTTTTTGTGTTATTTTCTTTGTATGTGGTCACTTTAGGAATCATTTTTTAGCATAATATGTTACTAAGACATGCATAGCCCTTCTAGTTTTCTTTAATGTTTATTTAACAATTTGCAGTGAAGTTATTCAGATGATAAAATTTTCATTTCAGCCGCAATACCCCTAGACATGGAACAGCCTGGGGAAAAAGTTTAGCATTTTTCACATTTTTCATATATATTTGGAATATGTGTATTGCACAAAACACATTTAAACACATATGGAAAGATTTCATAAAATAATACAGATCTCTATGTACATGGAATCTATGTTTTAGTTATTCTTGATTTTAGTGTAAGTTGTTTGGAAAAGTCTGATTTAAATGATTGACTTAAATTGGAAGTCAATGCATGTCTAGTAACACAAGTATAACTTGCATAGATTTTTCAAATTGCTAATTTATTTTTTATAAGCAATCAATAATTTTTCTTTAAAAAATTCCCTGATGAGAGTCATAACTGGAATGAAATGAAATACAACATAATGGGGTATACTTTAATGAAATTCCTAATAAATAAATTTGATAAAAGATACACCAGTCTCACTATTAATTGGTCAAATAAAATTGGTTCAGAGGCATAAATTCTACTATTCTGTTGTACACCTAAGAAGTCTGTATTTTGAAGACAATAATAAAGCACAGAATTTCCTTCATATGTCCTTTCTAAGGATACTAATTTACTAGCTTGTTTCCTGCTAAAAATGTGTATGAGTAAACCCTTGGGTCACAGATGCTGACCTGAAATCACAGAATCATTTTTGTCCTAAATAATATGCCTGAAAGTCATTATATGATGTTACTATTCATCATATGATTTTTATTCATTTGATATAGATTTTTAAGATTATCTGTTTCAGGAAACTGTAAGAGGGAAAAAACACAGGAATGTTCTAAATCCATTTATTTCTCTTTAGGTTTCTTTAATCCTGCTGTTTTCCCATCCTTACTATGGTCAAGGGTAAACATTCTGATTTCTGAAAGAATATATTGCTTTTGCCTATGTAGGATGTTTGCATAATTATAAAGTGCTTTGTGGCTCTTTTTGATTAATTTTCTTATAAGATTTATCTATATCTTTGATATTATTCATTTTTGTTGTATACATTTCCATTTTATTAATAGCACAATTTATCCACTGTTATCAATATAGTTAGTAGTTTGTATTCTTTTATTTGTATTACAAATAGAAATACTATAAATTTTCAGATGTCTTTGCTTCTGTTGGAACTGGAGTTTAAGGAGAGCTGCAAGTCTAATATATGCACAAGATTACCTTTAATAGATACTGTCAGAGTCTTGTAAAGTAACTTTAAAAATTTCCATTCATACTGGCCATGTATGAGAGTTCTAGTTGTTCCATATCCTAATACCGGATATTCCTTTTGTAACTAATATTGTAGTTGTGTAATATTATCTGTGGTTTTGACTTCAGTTTACTTATTACTAATAAAGTAAAGCACTTTAATGTGCAATGAACATACAACGAAGTCATTTGGATCTAAATCGTGGAGTCTGAAAAAAAATCCCTTTCCCCATTTCATTATTAGATTTTCTTAGTGTTCTTATAGATTGAAAAGACTTAAGTTAGGTATTTTGAATATTAGTGTTTTGCCAGATGTATGTATTGTGCATATCTTTTTTCCTCTAGTGTATTACATTTCCCTTCTCAATACTATTCATTAAAAATGTTATTAATTTTAATATGGCATAGTTTATTATCTTCAGTTTTATAGTTATTGTTAGGTTCTTTTACAGAAATATTCACCTATTACAGTTATTGTTCTATATTTTTCATTAAATATTTATAGCTTTACTTTCATATTTAGATCTATAATCCTAAAGTCAATTTCTATGTATAACTGGGATTCAGATTTACTTTTTTTCTAATAAGTCCCCTTTGACCCAGTGCCATCTATTGAAAAGATCATTCTTTTCTTGTATGCATATCTTTGTCATAAATCAGATAAATATATTAATGTCATATACAGCATATATGTGAATATGTATATGACTCTATTCTATTATTTGTGCATTGGTGCCACTAGGTAAACTATCCTAACTACTCTAATTTTAAAAAGTTTTACTTTCTGGAAAATTAACTGCCTAGTTTTATTCATCTATTTGAGCATTTAGATTTGTCTATTTTTGGTTTTTCATACAAATTTAAAAATCAGTTATATTAAAACTTGTATGAAAATTCTTGCAAAGACATTAGTATGGAGTAGATTCAAGAATCATTTAATGTTGAAACTTCTAATCCATAAACATGTTAAACTTCATTACTTAAATTTTCTGTTGTTTCTTATTTCTCTTATGTCACAATTTTTCAATAAGGATTTGGCAAACTAATAAATATTTTCAATGCATTTGAGATAATATGAATAATTAGCCTTATCAATTAAATTTTCTGCTGTTTTAAAAAGCAAATTAGTTACAATAATCAAATATCAGATTCTGGTTGGTCTCATGTTGCAAGCTGTAAACAATTGTCCTTGTGTTTCCAGCAACAAATTAGATCAAATCTGAAATCTTGTCCATTTTTGTCTATGATTTTAAACCTATAATATTGTGAAGTTTACACTAAACCAGGGATGTATGTACATGTTGTTTTACAACATATGGAAACTCTACAATAAGATCATTAAATCAAGACTATATCTTTGCAACATTGCTCCAGGTCATTCAGGTTATTCATGTCTGAATGTAGCAGAAGGTGACTGAGATTTGAATTTAATATTAAAATAGTGTGCCTTTCCATTGTCGTGTTAACTTATCCATTTATCAGGTCTACACGTTACTGATGGTAGTTTTGGGCATTACTGATAGACTATATATTATTTGTCAAAGGGTTGTAAATATAGGGTTCTGACTACTATCAAAGAGGCATCGTCTGGCTTAATTTTCTAGATAAGTATTAATTTTTATATTGCTTTTACAGTTTCAACCTAAAAATTGGATTTAGGAAATCTTATATTCATCAGTTTCATAGTTTGTCACTATTTATACAATATCAATGTAGTCTATACTAGTGTGAGAAAATATCATCTAAGTGAAAACAGAGAATGGATCCTTAGCCAGTGATAAGACTAACCTCAGTTAACTGTTTCAGTTTGTTTCTTTTAAAGTCAATTATTGTGTTTTACTGTGGCATATACCAGCAGCCACAGACACTGCCAGTGCTTATAAATAGTAATGTGCTGCTTTTCCAAACAAATAGAATACTCTCTTCAACTCATTTAGAAAAGGAATTACTTATGCCTCTTTTAGTTATCTGTTACTTTAAAACAGCTATAAAATGAGTCAGAGAGTTCAGGAAAATCATCATTCTGAATGGTTTTTTGGGTTGAAAATACAACTAAATTTTATATGAATTTTGTATTCTAAGTCCATAGTAAATCAATAAGTTAGAGTTTAAAATACTCCCCTCATTATTTAGATATATCTCATAGATGAATAGCACCTTCTTGTTCCGTCATCTTCTGAGTTCGTATTTAGTAATTTTGAATCATTCACCTTTCATAAATTAGAAATTGCTTAATTTGTGAGCATTTATTAATTATTTGAAAGAAAATGAATGAAGTATTATATGATATAGTCTTGTTTGAGAGCAGTGATCATCATAGTTAATTATCATAAAGTATTGCTGGGGCAGAAGTTATGGTTTTAATTTCTAGATAGACAACTTTTGCTCTGTCATATGACTATGTCTATACTCTAGCACATCCCTAAATTAAAAATGAGTGCAATGACTGACTCATGGAACACTTGTAGGAGTGTTCAAATCTATACTCTACTCTGAGAAAATAATTCCAAGTACATATTTCCCTTTTAAAATTTTTTTAAAAAAAGCAAGTCAGAAAAAAGGATAGAAATAATATGGAATTAAAGAAAACCAGAAAGATATTGACACTAGTTAATATATTGCATATTGTTATCTTAGAAATAGTTGTTCAGCTGACAAGACCTAGGCATAACAAAATGATCAACCAATCAATGACAAACTTTCTTTTTGATGAACTAGCAGAGATTAGTAGTACAGCTATCTGTCTTTCACACCCATACATACATATAATGATATCTGTATTCCTACATACATATAATCTTTTTATTTCTTCTATTTAATCTTTTCCCTATCCCAGGTACATATTTTTCTAATGGTAAATAAAATTGAACATATCCATGTTAAAAATCATTGAAAATTTCCAAATTGGTATTAAGTCTGTGCAGAAAATCTTATCTATATTGCTTATGCCTTCCCCTTAACTAAGCAAACATATTTTAGGCAACTATTTAGGATAATAAATCTCACAGAAAACAGATTAGCCATCTATGATAGAGATAGAGTGGTTATCTAGTACTAGTAAATGAAATATAAAATGTTTGTCAGCTCAAACTTATTAGATGTTTTGCTTTGAATTAAAAGTAGAGAGATAGAGGAGAAGTGGTCATTTTTCTAATTTTCTTTAGCTTTGAAGCGAACTGTGTTCCTTGGAGTTGTAATAGTCTTACTGCAACTATATGACAATACGCCTCAGGACAAAAATTTAACATGTAAGAGTATCAGAAGAAAGAGTAATGTTGAGACTGTAATAAGTCTTTGAGGAAAGAGGATACTGTCAACTATTGCTTTTTTTTGTTTTGTTTTTGGTACCAGGGATCTAACTCATGACCTCGCACTTGCCAAGCAGGCGCTTATGCCACTGAGCTAAATCCCCAGCTCTTTTATCTTATAATGCAAGAAGAATGTTTTGTGATTAAGCCTTGTGTTGTTTTAAATAAAAGCACTTTACCAAATTAAACTAAGTATTGCTAGGTTGTAGATAATCTAATTCCGTTCTTCATGTGTCCCTTGACGTAGATTAGAATATACAGTTAAGCTACTGAAGTTTAGTCTATGCTTCAAGTCATTTTGTAAACTTTAGAAAGACAATCTGTTTGTTTATTGATATATATATCTCCCGACACAGTTTCTTACAGGCAAAAAGTTTTCAGTATATTTGCAGAATGATTACCTTTAGCCATAGTGATAAGATCAGTTGGGTGTAACACCTTTTCTTCCTAATTTCTTCCTTTCTTAGGAATAGCCCCATGTGCACCTATTTGTGCATCCATGATGCCATATTTCACAATGAGTTTAAGGAATGAGCTTTCTACACTTTACTTTGAGGTAATTCCAGCAATCTTGCAATTCAGCCCCTCTTAGTGAAGCCTTTTCAAATGGATGTTATTAAGTCTCAAAGTAGCTTCCTCTCTGTGGAAGTTATTTGAAGCTGCCATTGAGCAAATGGTTATTGGCAATAACATGGTAATCTAAAGGAGAAGTCACTGCAGGCATATAGTGGTGAGGTATTCACTTCTTAGCAGGTGAATTTGTGGAGTGAGATTTAAAATAAGCCAAATAATTTGAATAACAAAAGATCTGAACTCAGGAATTTTGGTGAGTTTTCCACCAGACTGTCCTTTTAAAATATAACAATCAATGAATGTTATCAATATGTATATCTACAAGGTACCAATAAAATTTTTAAAAAGCACCAAAGAATAAAAGATAAATAGCCTCCTCTACTCAACAACACCAAGAACACCCTACCCATGATTTATATACCAGACTTAATTTTACCAGGTTACCTAAGCTGACCTTACTCCTGCCAGTCTCCCAACTAGGTAGAATTACAATCATCTAGCACCACACCTAGCTTGCTATTATCCAACATTTCCCGGACCCTTACATGTCAGATAACTTTGGATTATAGACATTCTGACATGGTGAGAGTTTTTTGTGGAAACTTTATGTTTGGTAGCTATATTAGTCAACTTTATCTCACTTGGACTTGATATAACCAACTTATTGGTATAATTTATGTATATATTATGATCATATTCATAATAGGGAATTTGTACCTGTGCAGAATATACTTTAATTTGCCTTTTTTTTTTACCCTCGCATTACCTTCCTTTCCCTTCAACACAACTTCCTCTCCTTATTAACAAAGCTTTGTTTCTATTTTATCCTTTTCATTTTTTTCTTTCAGCCCTCCCCTCTCTCCCTCCCTAGTTCGCCTTTCCCTTTTGAACAATTTATTTTTATTTCACAGTACCTACTGTACAATTTGGTTCTTATTTATACTTTCAGTTTTTAAAACCAAGAGACATATTTACACAAGTGTGACCAATATATTTTACTTAAGAATATGATCTCAAGGTCCTCCGTTCAGCAATAAATATTTCAAGGTTATACTCCTTATGGTCAAGTAGTACTCCATTACATTAAAAAAAAAACCACATCTTTTTTTATCAATTCATCATTTGATGGACATTTGGGTTGTTTACAAAATTTAGGTATCACAAGCTGTACAACTATAAACATGGGTGTGCATATATTCCTGTAGTATGATGCTTTTAATTCTTTTGGAAAGATTCTAAGAAGGGAAATATCTGGGTCAAATGGGACCAGTTTTTTAAAGGAATCTCCACACTGATTTCCACAGTGGTTTCAGTCCATATTGATTTCCAAAATGATTATACCAGTTTACACTCCCACCAACAGTGGAGAAGTGTTCCCTTTCCTCCACAGCCCCACCAGCATTTATTATTGGTTGATTTGTTATTAGCCATTCTTTCTGTAGTGAGAAAGAATCTCAATGATTCTTTAATTTGCCTCTCTTTAATGACCAGTGATGTTGAACACTTTTCCTTTCTTTTCTTTTCTTTTCTTTTCTTTTCTTTTCTTTTCTCTTCTTCTTTCTTTCTTTCTTTCTTTCTTTCTTTCTTTCCTTTTCTTTTCTTTTCTTTTCTTTTCTCCTTTCTTTCTTTCTTTCTTTCTTTCTTTTTTCTTTCTTGCCATTTTTTTGATTGGTTCTTTGAATTTAGGGTATTTGATTTTTTTCAGCTCCTTATATGTTCTAGACATTTTTTTTTTTTAGGAGCAACTGGCTAAAATATTTTCCCACTCTGTGGGTTGTCTTTTTTACTCTATTAGTGATTTCTTTTGTTATACAAAACCTTCTTAATAAGATGAGGTCCAAGTTGCTGATTCTTAGTAATATTTCTTGTATATTCTAGATTTTGTTCATGAATTCTTTGCCTACCCCATGTCTTCAAGAGTTCTACCTATTTTCTCTTCCAGCAGATATAGTATAACAGTTTTAATATTTAGATCTCTGATCCATTTTTATTTTAGTTTAGTGCAAAGTGATAGACATTAGTCTAGTTTTAGCTTCTGCCACCACCACTACCACCTATGCTATAGTCCATAACCTTGCAGGTTCACTGCTTCTGCCACTGCTACGTGTTGCAGGGCGGGGTGGGTTGGGGTGCTGTGGGCTGATATCTGCCCCTAACCCTTTATGGGACATCTCAAAGCTTTTCAGTCCCATGGTGCAAGGCTGCTTAACTCTGCATCACTCTAGCCACTGGTCATGAGGCAGGAGGGGTCATACTGTTCTGTTCACTATCTGCAGTCTCTGACCTTGTTGTTCCTAGAGGTTCTAGTTAGTGCTATGGTGCATGAAAGAAAAGCAAAGCAAAGCAAAACAAAGCAAAATTGGCCATTTGTCAGGGAGGGAACAGTTCACTTGTTCCTATATGTTCCAATGAAATTTTCTGCCTGGCTACAGCATCTTCTGTTCATGAAAGGCAAAAAAAGCAGGGTACTTAATATTCCAAGTCTATCCTGTGTGGCTTGATCTAGCCACACTGTTTTAGTCTGCCCATTCTTTTTCCTTTTCTTCTTTCAGACTTCCTAGTATAGCAGTTCTGTTTCATCTATAGTCAGGTAACCTACCTGCAGCCCTGTGGTTTAGATTACTCTCTGATTAAACCCTATATCTATATTTTGCTTGATGTATGAGTTTCTTATTTCAGATTTATTTTGGCTTCAGAATATATGTCCCTCCCTTTCTTCCAATTATCTGTGATTTTAGTTTATTTTCTCTGAGCAGTTCTGAACTTGTTTCCTCCTCTATTTAGTCATATTCTTTCCTGCAACATACCTAATTTAAAAGAGGAAGAATTTATTTTCGCTCGTGGTTTCAAAGGTTTTAGTCCATGGTCAGCTGGATCCGAGGCAAAAACACCATGGCAGAGGGCATGGCAAAGAAGAACTGCTCACCTCATAGCAATCTGAAGTAGAGAGACAAAAAAGAGCCAGACTGGGTGTTACACTCTCTAAAGTTATATTCTTAGTAAGCCCCAGCTCCTAACAACCCAAGCTAAGAACTCATCAATGGATTAATCCACTGATGAGTGTACCTCTGCCATGATACATTTACCTTCTAAGCACACTGATGAACACAGATTTTTGGGTGACAGTTTAGATCAAAACTGTAGTACTGTTTCTTAAGTGAGACTTGATATCTTATTTTTAGTTTAGAAGTCAATTAACTTCATTCAACTCAAAGTGCAACCAGTATCTCAGTTCAATCTCAGTTGTTCTACTTTGACCATATCCTACATATTTTTGTGCTTTAGATTCAAAGACTTGACCAGAATTTATGCAAAGAATTTAAGATAGTCCCTTTCTAGCTCTCTATAAGTTTTCCTTCTTATTTTCTAGTGAGTCTCATACTGCTGAGACCAGAAAGACTCTATTTTCTATCACATTTTAACTTTCCTTATCCTGAATTTAAATTAACAGTTTTTAAGATGGAGACCATGGCAACACTTGAATTAAATGCCCCATTACATTTTATTTAGTGTTGATTAACAAAGATTTGCAATCATCCTGTATTTTTCTACACATCTATCTTTTTCTGTCTAGGTTTCTGAAATTTAGTGATGAGGGGTTAAATATGTTAAATTCATCAGAATATTTTGGTATCACTATTTTATTATTTGTCATTGCTATGATGAGCAATTTTTACTTTTCATTCATTCAAAAGCAGTATTTTGCACTGAACGGATAAATATATTTTCTTTTACTATTTTAATGTTCTTTTCTAGTCATATCAATGTTAATTCATCTATTCACTGTACAAACTCCTAATATATTCTATCTCCCTATTCTACCTTCCCTCTTCTCTTTGCATCATTTTTCCTCAACAAATTTTACTCTGAGACCTAAAGTTTTAAAATCTACATTTTGTACAATTTATTTGTGTATGATCCAAATTCATTTTCTCCTTTTTTTAAGTCTTTATTTACTCATAATTAGTAGATATGGAGTAAAAAAAATCAAAATGTAATATATCTAACTGTTTCCTGTGTTTTATATTATGAGACTAAAACCATTGTCTAGTTTTGGTGTTGCTGCTGTAGTAATTTTCATTTTTGTTTCTCTACTTTTCCAGGTGTTTTTAAAAGGTAAATTGTAAAGTTGCATGTATATCACCATTTTCTTCAGAAATGAGATTTGTCAAGTTTCCTTCAGCATATCTTAATCTGAATGACTAACAATGGTGTATTCATGACTTAATGAGTATTTATGATTTGATTCAACTACACTTTCTTATGTCTAGCTTCTTAAAAAATGACCTCTGCAAGATTTTTGTTAGTGTCCTCTAAAATATAATTACAATAAGTGCCTGAAACAATCATCTTTCACTTACTCTTGTCACCAGTGCATAAAGTAATGGGCACTTCCTATGGCCCTAAGTGATGCATCCTGATTTATGTTTATTCTATATTGATTTTGCAAGGAATTACTTTCCATCATTCTCAGCCACATTTCCAAAAGAGAATGTCCCTTTAATGGTTTTAGAAAAAATATATTGCTACAAAATCTTTGCTCTAATAAGCAATAATAATTAATAAGATTGTGTAGCAAAATTAAACGAGTTCAGTATGTAAGCATTCTATCATTTCTAAGTTGTCAATTTCATTGGGAAGTAAATAGTCTTTCTGCCTAAAATGAAAGCATTGTCTTAAAAAAATCATATAACTATGATCATATGCACAATTATTTGCAAAGATCAATTTAGTATCTTTTAAAGAAAATCCAATTATCAAAATAATTATTTTTCTTATTTGGATAAATGAGATTGATAAACTATATTACATAAGATCGATAAGACATGGCAATAAATATGTGAATTATGTGCTTATCAAATATGATTTGTTTTGTTAAATGAATTATATAAAAGTGACAAAACCAGTTGTAGTAGCTGAAGATCAAACATAGATTTCAGTTTACATTTGTGTCCTTGTGGTAGAATTTAAAACCAACAACTCATATTTTATCAGCTAAATTTAGCTTAATTTTTATCTTAAAATCACATATTAAGATTGCTTTTGTAAGACATACAATATAAATAAACAAATACAACTTTCTTCAAATATTTATTCCTAAACAGGCTAGACACGAGAACTTTCCCTTAACTGTAACGAACATTTCATTTGTATTCTAAAATCATGTTTTACTTTTCAACCATTTCAGCCTAGTATGCTCTACCAATTAAGTCTCTATTATGGTTTATATCTAGATGGTCCCCAAGAACCTCATGACTTAGATGGGGTGTTTGGAAGGTTATGGAGGCTTTCAGATGATTTGCTGTTAGGAGAAGTCTGGTTCACAGAGGCAGGTCACTGTGGGCATGACCAGGATGGTCATAGCTCCTTTCCCAGCTCCTGCTTTTATGATTGATCATTGCTTTCTGGGCACAGTGAGGCATGCAGTTTCTCCTCTGCCAAGTCCCTGTGCCAGGTCATCCTTCCTCAGAGCCAGATCATGCAAAGACTAAAAGTTGTACAAACCTCCCCTTCTTCAGGTATTTTGCCCCAATGACTAGAAAGGTAACTAAGACAATACTCCCATTCCAGACCCAGATCTTGAAAATGCTCAGTGAAATTCCCCAATCCATCTCATCTTTTCAAGGTCTATTACTATGCCTCCTTCAGTATATTCAGTGTTCTAAAAAATGTAGATTTTCTATCATCTCCTTTTATTTCAGATATTTCCCACCACTCCTATACTTTTTACTCACTAAACTCATATATGAGAGATGTGACCCTCTCCCTTTAGTAAGCGTTATTATAGTACTGGTTATCAAAACAAATTTTTAATGATGGAAAAGTAATAAAGATGAAACTAAAATATAGGTTTATATAGGTAAATTCTAGTACTTATTATCTTGAAAACTTCAAGATATAACAGTAGAAAATAATGTGACCACAGTAGTTTAGTAAATGTTGGTCTAATTGATTTTTTCTTTTTACATATTTTAAATATGCATGAATTAATTTCATAATCAGAAAAAATATATTTCAACTATCAAAAATAGAGGATAAGATATATAATGAGTATGTATCTTATTAAGAAAGCTTTCAGAGACTTTCAGATGAATGCAGTTTATGTGATCCATCAAACTACTTATAAAGGAATAAAATCTGCACCTACATTTCTCCATGATAACTTTGACAAGTAAATTTAATTTTTTTTCTTTTTTCCCATGGGAAGGATTTTTGTCATTGCTAAAATTTATGTGAGAACAAAGACAATTACTAGCTTTGTACTTTTCACCAAATTCGGCACATATTCAAACATTTTCTGAAAGTATAAAACAACCAAATCACATGTCATTTTTACAGAAGCAAAAATTAATTACTCCAGTTCTTCCTTACCAAAATGCATGTTGGTTTCCTGGGTCTACAGAGTTATAAGCATATTTCATTTTTCTCTTACAAAAGTAGATACAAGAGGATGGGTGTTGTTTGGAGAAAGAGGATTAAGAGCTTTCTGTGTTCTTTAGAACATTTGATATATTATTAAAATAACGTGAAGCAGTTGTAAAAGTAGACCACAAATGCTTGAAATAGACAAGGTGACTCTGTGGAGAGAGAAAGGTATCTAGAGAAGGAAGAAGTGAAAAGCACAGGAGAAGAAGCAGGAGTAAAAATGATCAATATTACAGAAGAATATAATCTTTATGTATCACAAACATATACTAAATACTTACATTAACTTGGATATAATGCATTATTATAAGCAAAACCAAGTCAAATGTTTTATCCAAAGCAAACTATTATCATATTTTGACTCATTTACTATAGGAATTTTGAAACTTGGTTTTGTAATATATAGTTGGAACTGATAAAGAGGTTAGGTAGTATCCCACATTACCTTATTTTTATGTTAATACATTCAACTCAATGTCAGATTCCTATTAAAGATACAATTCTAAGTTATTAAGTGAAAGTTGTTCATATTATCACACAAACTATTCTGTAACTAATAAGAACTTTTTTTATGGGCTCTATTACCCAACTTGAACCTATCCTGGATCAAAATATATTGATTATCAAGTAATATTGAGTACACCAAGTCTGTTGCATTTCCTTCATCCTGTGCTTAGCTTGTATCATACTACTTACATTTGATTGTATTGTGCTCTAAAATAATCAAAAGTTGTACATTTACTTAAGAGCAAGAATGACATCATTGAGAACTGGAGACCATTATATTAAGTAAGAAAAAGTCAAACAAAGAAAGACAAGTACCACATCATTCCACTCATATGTGAAATCTAGAGAGATTATCCTCATAAAAGCTGAGAGAAGAATGATGATTACCAGAGGCAAGGACAGGAGGACTGGGGAGGGAGGAGGGAAGGTTTGTTAGTGGGCATTAAGTTACAGTTACGAGCATGAACATGCAATGTACTATTATTAGTATATGACTATTGATATAAATAAGGTATTATACATTTAAGGAAAATTATATGAAAGGCTATGAAATATTTTTTCTACAAAGATATGATAAATATTTCAGTATATAAATTTTCCAACCTGACATAAATATTATATAATATATGCAGGTACAAACATTACATGGTGCTCCATTAATATGCATAACTTTTAAGTTATTTTTGTATCTGTTTACAACCTTGCTCCAACAAAAAGGAACACATTGGATAACTATAAAACTACCAGAGAATGTTCCTGATAAATATACAGTATCAAAATTCAAGGTTTTTTTCTTATTTTTCTAAATTTACATTCTGCTTGTACATATAATGAAACCCTGGATTATTCATAAAAAACTTGTTTGTAACATATTATAAAATCACCTTCTAAATTATATGGTAAATTCCTAATTGCAAATACAGATGAATTAATAGGAAATTTTAGATAAGAAAAATTTTAGAGCAAACCTTCTTATTAACGATTAGAAAGCCTATTCTGCCTGTACAAACATTCTTTTCTTTAATTCAAAACTTTGACATATTTGTGAAACATTATGGAAATCAAGAAAAACCAAAGATCTATTTCACTGAGGTCCATTTTATTGAAAATTGTTTGAAAATAAAATATTTTTGAAATTTGAATGTCAAAAACTATTGAAAAATCAAAATGAAAATGTAGAAACTTTTTCAAATCACATTACTTTATGCTTTATTGTTTGCTATGGTTGTACATTTCCACGTCAGTTTCGAGAGACTAAAATTTCCCTTGAAATATGTTCTATGAGGCCAAGGAGCACCAGTACTTCAAATTTCCCTGTTTATCCTATCCATATCACCGTGTTAGCTCTCCCCAAGGACAAGCCATCCTCAGTGCTTCACTGCAGCTATTAAGTCACTTTTTGCAGCTTCAAAATGCCAATCCTAGCAAAGCATTAACATCCCAGAGAAGCTTCTTTCAATGTTTCAGTTGCTCATGTCTTTCATTCCTGATGCTATCTATCCCAAAGATTTCTGAACTGTCTGTAAAGTACATGTTAAATTAAAACATTTGTAAGATGAATTTAAACACATACACCCATATATATACACACAGAGAACTGTCACTTTCTGTAAGAAACTTTGTAGCTTCTCTTCAATGGGTAGCCCTGACATTTCAGTAATTGCTTCAGCCTTAGTACACTCAGGGTTTGTGCTTTTTCTAGATGAAACATTTCCTAGACTCCTTATCTTAGAAGTTCTCCACTTTGATTACTGAGACTCTGAATTTCTCCTTTGCCCTAGTTGATACTGCTTTCAACCTGTCAATATGTCTGAATCAAGTTTTCCTTCCATGAAAATGGAGTACTCGTGATGAAAGCTGTTTTCAACGTTTCCTGTCTTCTTTAAAGGTTTGTTTTGGGTGAACTAAATTTACTTGCAAACGTTTTTTCCCTACGTTTTAAAAAATGAAGCTGATTGACATTTTGTACCAACTACAAAACTCTTGAAATAAGATGTTTATAAGTCTGGTGTCAGTGTCTTATTTGCATGTTTTTATGACAATCAACATTGTTTCAAATTGAAATATTGTAAAACAATTCAAGGAATTATTAATGCTTGAGGACTTAACCAAAATCAAGGGAGTCTCTCCCCTGTCACTTTTGTTCAGGGCAACAGACTCTTCTAGGAGTTAATAAACTGCATGTGACATGCAGAGACTTGGATGCTGTGCATTTGAAAGAGGTTGCTGTCTGAATGTTTGTGTCCCTTCAAAGTTCCTATGTTGAAATCTAAACACTGATATGAAAGTCATAGGTGAAGCTATTGCTTGGTGATTAGGTCAAGGGATAACGAGGGCTCCACCCTCATGAATGTATCAGTGTCCTTGTAATAAAGGCATCAGGGAAATGATCTGCCTCCCCAAAACATAGGGAGTCCAGCAAAATGGTAGTCTCTATGAACCAGAAATTGGGCCTTCACCAGGCACTATGTCTGCTGATTTTTTAGACATCCCAGTTCCTAGAGATGTAAAAATACAAGCCACCTAGTATGTGGTATATTGTTAAAGCAGCCCCACCATACAAAGTACTATACTGTTTGAATTATAAACTGCTCAAATTCCTAGAGAAAATGATTCATTCAATCTTCCAGTAAGTTTGACAGTAAAAAAGGATGAGATCATGACCCCCTAAGTAATCAACCTATGGAGGATGTGGTTGTGAAACTTCAATAGCAATGGTAATTAGTTTATGAATTTTAAAACTTTGAAGGACACCTTAACATTATGTTCATACTACCTCTTGATTGATAAATACCCCAGAATGCTGTCAAAAATCTTGGAAACTATTGTGATAGATACGCCACATGTATTTCTTTTATAAGTGCTCATTTTCAAATCCAATCAGCTGAGCATTCTGTGCATGTCAGGGAAGTTATAATAACATAAAGGGAAGAGAAAATGAGGAGATCCTTTGGTTTTTTTGAATTTCACAACTGAAGTCACAGGCACAGAACATTAGACTATGTGTGATAGATACAAATTAATATGATTGATCTTGGTAAAATTTTCCTGGTCCAAACTCTTATTTCATTCCATTCAATACCAGCTAATTCTCTGGACTATATCATAAAATGAGATGGTGGTGTAGATAAAGCTTAAATATTAAGCCTAATGACTTGGTTTATTTGCCAAATTAATATGATAACTCATGAGTCAATACTGTTGTACACTTCTAGGCAGAAGAGCTTAGGCAGCCTCTAGGATTTTACCCATATTATGGAAGTACCCAGGATCAGTAGGCCCAATGTCCTATAATGTTCAAGGTAATAAGGTTATATAGCCCTGACCTTTCCTTATGCTAGAGGACAGAAGAGTAGGATAGTGAAAGGATAGATCTCAGAATGGCTTCATGTCTAAGTACTGGGCCATTTAGTATGTATTTTATGAACTGAAATTCATTGGAAGTTAGTCAGAATAGGCTTCCTGTTTTGTAGTGAATAGCCTAACTCTCACTTGAAGTCTCCCTAAGAATGTAGGTTAGACCTATGGAAATGGTCAAGGTTAGTAAGTACAAAATGGCTAAAGTACCTTTAATCCTGTCACATAAAAATTATGTAGTAGTATAAGAAAGTTATATTTTCTTCTTTGAGTTTAGTGAACTAAGACTATACTGCTCTTTACCATTTATTTGTGTCATAGAAAGCTAAATTTGTAAGTGTTGTATTGAACCATTATTTCAAGTCCACCTAAAACCAAAACAGAGACTTCTTTAGGAACATTATCAGAAAAAGCAAAACAAAACAAAACAATATATGTACAACAATTTCTGCAAACATTAAGACAATATGTTAGATTCACTATTTTTAGTCTGAATCTAAGCAAAAAAAAATTAAATTTGGCAAATATTTGGAATATAGAATAGATAAAGAAGTCAGGATATTTTTCCCTTCTGACATGCTTCATCTTTCATTTTCAACTCCGTGAGGCTGGAACCTCAGCTGGAGAAGAGCTAAAGAACTGGTTTCCCAGGACTCATTTCACTGTGTTCAACCATTTAGGCTGCTGTTACCATTGTCCAAAGTGAACTAGCTATTCTTCCCACTGCCAGAAAACCTTACTGTTGTCCACGTTATGCTGGTTTTATTGGCATTCAGAACACCAGGGTTGTGATGTCAGAGAAGTTTTCACCCAGATTTCAAAGGAAGGCCTGGGAAATAGAGGCCTTGAGAGAAAATGTGTGAAGCTGTAAAAATGAAGATTCAGTGAATATCCCAAGAAGTCAAAGATGTCAGAAATGTGGGTCATATGATGAGGAAAGCCACTGGCTGTGAGTGGAGCCCAAGAAAGACAGGAAGGTAGCTGTGACCAGTAATGCCACAGGAGTAGAGTACCACAAGCCCCTTGAAACTCACATATCATGACCATGTGCCCTGGATGACAGATACTAAACTGTAAGACATAATTTTTGTTATGCTAGGTTTGGGTATGATTCTTTTCTATTCTCCTATTCCTTCTCTTTAGAAAAGTAATGTTTACCCCATGTACTTTGGGATTTTGAAACTTGTTTTTTCATTTTTATAATTTTTTCCCCTAGTCTCAAAAGAGACTTGGATTTGGAAGTTTGAAAAATTCTGGAACTATTGAAACTTTGGGGAAGGAATCACTGTGTTTTTGTTGATATCCAAAATTGTTGTGCTGTGTTAGATGGAATTATGACCTTGTATTTATTTTGATATTAAGTATGGTTTAATGAGATGTATTGGAGTGTTAAGTTGACCAAATATAATGATGGTTAACCTTGATTATGCCAACTTGATTAGTTTAAAAGCCACCTACAGCATTAGCAGAGCACATTTTTGGGTATGTCTAAGTAATGGAATTTATGATTTGGAAGATTATGCATGTTCTCTAGATCCTTTTCTCTGTGGGACTGTTTCCATAATCAGTTTTCTAACTAACAGCAACTAAGCAGCTTTGCAGTGCTGGGATTTTGTACCATGATATTCCTGTTTTGGAGCCAGCCAATCATGTACTGAATCTCTTTAAACTGTGAACCAAGATAAACTTCTCCCTCTTTATGGTGGTTGTTAGATTCAGCAGCAAGAAAGCTGATTTGTACACTAACAAATTTTCAAATTTTTAAAGTTGATGAGATCCAATTCATAGTAAGTAAGGGTTGAGGAACCACAAGCACTTTTATATGCTGTTGGTGGGAGTGTAAATTGATACATTTTTGGCAATATCAATGTAAATTTTAAAAATGAACAAATAGATTAATTCAGCAACTACATAATTGAGATCTTTACCTCGAAATATATTTAAAATTAATTATAATATAAATATTGTAATATTCTTTATAAAAGTACAACTAGCGCTAACTCTAATGTCTTCACTAAAGGAGTAATTCAATAAAATGCTAGATAAAATGCTACAATGAAGAGATATGTACTAATATTAAACCTTTCTACAAAATACTGTTAGGAGAAAAAAAATCAAGGTGTTACATTGTGCAATATAATACATTTTGTATAAATATAAAGAATATATGAGCATCTAGTATTAAAAATACAGAAATTTTTTTGAAAATATAGAAATGTAATGAAGACAAAAGTGAAGAAAATACTCATGGAAATGGGTAATGATATACTACATAATAATTTGAGGGAGAGATATGAACCTTGATATACTACATAATAATTTGAGGGTTAATAGCATTATCTTTAATCAAAAACACAGAGGGCAGGAGTAAAATGTGGGTCAGGCTTTGGTTCATTTTTTTTTTTGTATGCCAAAATTTTTTAAAATTTTATTTAAAGAGGTGGGGGAAGCAAAACAGAAAAAAAGGGTAGAAACAATACAGAATTTAAAAAAAAATAAACAGTAAGATATCACTATTTGATACATTACATATTGTCTTCTTGGATATAGTTGTTCAAGTTACAAAGTTAAAGCATACAAAGTGGACTTTCAAACAGTGAGGCTGCAAACAGTTCTGCTCACCAATCCAACAAAAACTTAGTAACATGGTTATCAATCCTACACACTTAAGTATACATACAGTTATCTCCTTTAGAGCACTTTCTTTTCCTCCTCTTGCTTCTTTTAAAAAAAATTTTATTTAAAGAAAAAATTTTGAAACAGGAGGGTAGAAACACTACAAAATCTTAAAAACAAAGCAAAAAACAAACAAACAAACGAACAAAAAACAAAGATAGTAACCAGTAAGAAATCACTAGTTGATAATTACATACTTTCCTCTTAGATGCAGTTGTTCAAGTTACAAAAGTAAAGTCCACAAAGTGGACATCCAAACAGTGAGACTGCAGTCAGTTTTGCTCATTCATCCAACTAAAACTTTAGCAACATGGTTATTAATTCCACACACTCAAACATACATGTAGTTATATCCTTTAGAATACTCTCTTTTCCTTTTTTTTCTTTACAATAACTATAATCCATTTTCATAAACTACTTAGAAGTTCTACACATGTATAAGTCTCTATACATATACCTAGCCTTTCTGTATTAGAGGGAGAAACAAATCAAAACAAGTCAGCAATACAAATTCCTAGAGAAACACAAAATGAAAAGAACATACAAAAACAACACTAGGTGATCTACGGTAGTCACTATGATGTCTCTTGTTATTTGCAATAATATTGTCTATATCGTCAAATATAGTATAAACAGCATTGCATTACACTATTAATAAAATCTAAACATTGGAGACATTATAGGACTTCAAAGGCAGTTAACAATCAAACCAGAATGGGTATCGTATTGAATCTTGTCATCTTCAGAGTAGGTGCCCCTACTCTCAGACTCGACACTCTCAAGCATACCAGATTCAAATAAAATCAGTCAAGATAAAACAGTGATATAACCAATCTTCTCTGTCTTATCTCTGCCATGCTATTTTTCTGTTGTTATTTGTTTACTTTTCTCCTTCATTCCACTGTCTGCCCCTTTCTTTGAGGCCTTTCTGCCATTA